>CAUYSK010046930.1:0-50289 GCA_963575035.1 Avahi laniger
ATTTCTTTTCTATTTTTTGGTAGAGATGGGGTCTCGCTCTTGCTCAGGCTGGTCTCGAACTCCTGAGCTCAGAACGATCCGCCCACCTCGGCCTCCCAGAGTGCTAGGATTACAGGCGTGAGCCACCGCGCCCGGCCCCAAGAAGGAAACTTTGATTGCAAGAGCCACATTCCTTTTCTACATGTGAGTTCATCATCAATTAGAATTAAAACCCTCTATAAATTTTTAAATATCAGTTGGCTTGTTTGGTTTTAATATTGTAACCCTCAGAATCCGGCTTTGTGGTTTGACCTTTTGATGTTTGAAAGGTAGAGTTTCACATAATTATATAGCATATCTATGAAGTTAGTTGCTTTGGAACTCAGAGCTGGGTTTCTTTCCATGTTGATTGAACAAGGCAGTCCAAGGCTATTTAGCATTTTTTGATCCTAAATACCATAGCATGTCAGGTCTCTTTTTCTAGATATAGACTTGCATGTCTATATCCTTTCTTTTGTGACCCTTTGTTTCTCATGGGACTGTATAAGTTTATCCCTGATTCTGTCTTTTCTACTTTTTCTGTCAAAGAATGTTAGTTTCATTCTTCACCACACTTCTGGTCTCCCTTCCTAACCCTTTTCATCTTTAGTTGAGCTCCATGTAAGCTGAGGCTATGTCTCTTTTATTCACTGATATATTACAATCACCTAGCATTAACATTTGGCACAGAAAATTTGTTAAATATTTGTCGAAGATTTGAATAAATGTTAAGGCTGGGTTTCCTTTGGTTGATTAATAATCTGTAAAATACTCTTGACTTTATCCAGTTTTTTTTTCCCTTTAGAACAAAGTCAATCAATTCAAGGAGTCCCAAAACAGGAGCTCATAGACACCAAACTTTGTGGGACAACAGAAATAATTAAGAACATGACTGCTTGTTTCAAAGCAAATGAGTGAAGAAAAATTTTTCTCAATTTATAGATGTTGACTTGAATTCCTTATCTGCTTATTGATGTAGGAACAGGCCAAGTATTGCTATTTTTAGCATAATAATTAATATTTCTGGCTGGGCGCAGTGGCTCACGCCTGTAATCCTAGCTCTCTGGGAGGCCGAGGCAGGCGGATTGTTTGAGCTCAGGAGTTCGAAACTAGCCTGAGCAAGAGCAAGACCCCGTCTCTACTAAAAATAGAAAGAAATTAATTGGACAACTAAAAAAAATATATAGAAAAATTAGCCGGGCATGGTGGCACATGCCTGTAGTCCCAGCTACTCGGGAGGCTGAGGCAGTAGGATCGCTTGAGCCCAGGAGTATGAGGTTGCTGTGAGCTAGGCTGACGCCACGGCACTCACCCTAGCCCGGGGAAAAGAGTGAGACTCTGCTAAAAAAAAAAAAAAAAAAAAAAAAGAATATTTCTTCCATTTGTTACTTCATATTTATCAAGGTAACTATTAATATCAAAATAGACACATTATTTGCTCACAGTAAGGAAATCCAAAGAGAGAAGGACCTTGTATCTTAAATTACCCATCCTTGGCGGCTCAGCTTTAGCCTGGATGAGAAGGAAAGGCCAAGCTGAAAAGCTTGTGTTTATATAAATCCTGAGCCATGTGCCCTCTGACTCCCCAAATGATTGAGTGGGTGGGAGCACGCACATGCATTGTGCCAGTGTGTGCATAAATGCTGTCACATGTAAGGCAAGAAGCAGGGTGACACAGAGAGAGCAAGTCACAAGTTGTTAGGACTCTAAATTGAAGTTTTGTTTTTATCAGGGCTCTTGAAAACCAGAGCCACATGAAGTCATGGCCCTTCACCATCACCTCTCCCACATACTGAGGGGGCAATCCAGCTGCCCTCTGCAGTCAGCTGGTCAGATTGCTTTTTGCACACTCCCTGCCTCTGCTCCAGTCCACCCTGGGAGACCTCCCCGCTATGGCTGAAGCTGAGACAAATTCCTGAGTGTAAGATCAGATCTTCATCACCTTTCTACCCATACCACCCTCAAACTTGAACCTCCTGGGCTTTAGCATGGAGCTTGGTAGGTGCTCAATAAAGGTACATGGAATGAATGAATGAATGAATGAATGAACAAATGTTGCTCTGGACAAAGCTGCAGCTTCCATGTTCTGCATAACTGCTCTCAGTACTGACCCTGAAGATAGGAAAAGAAATACAACTGATGCTGTAAGAAAATGTTTCTTGTTTATACTGCTGCATCTTGATCTTTGGCTGATCTAAGCACAAAGAGAGCTCTTTCAGTTAAGAGAAAGGAGGTTTATGATGTGTGGGAGAGCTAAGAACAATGGCCTCGATTGATAGGCTAGAGATGCTCTCAGCTTCTGAGAGCCTGGAAACTCCATCTATAGATCCATCCCAGAGGGCAGAGCCAAATAAGGGCAGATGGAAAACACAGCTTTCTTGGGAACTGGCTTTCGGCTCCTCTGAGGCAAAAATACATTCACTCTGTAGCAGCCTGAATCAATCCTCCAAAATATGGTGCTGCGTTCTTGTTTCCCAGTGTCTAAAAATAAGTCCTTGTCATATTTTTATTCTTTTTGTCTCAGAGTCATTCAACCAGACTCCCTTGTGGAATATTAATTGTGGTGAAGCAGAAATCAGGAGATTAAATGGAAACTACTTTAGAACGAAGCTTCTGAACTGATGACTGACTTCTTGCCCCCAGCCAAAGTCCCTTTCTCTCCAATCGTGTTCCTTGCCAAGCTGCGACTATGGGACAATGAATCTGCAACTAATTTTAAGTCAGCTTTCTTTAGGCTGGTCACTACAGTGCTGTCCAAGAGTGCCCAATTCTAACCTAGGGTTGTGACAGGGTTTTATTTATTTTTTATTTTGTTTATTTATTTATTGGTGTCAGCATTAAAGCCATGTCACTGTCACACTGGTCTATGTCCCAGGTGAGCTAGTGGGCTGGCCATGCAGGGGAATAGGTGTCACTAATTTATTTTAATACTGCCCTGCCACAGCCCTATTTACATTTACATTGCCCTTGCCACATCTGTCTGTCCTTTAAACATTAAACTTTCTATCCAGTATTTTCCAGATCAAACTAAGTATTCATCGTGTATGAAGAACTAAGGGATCATTACTAGACCATCCAAACAATTTAAAGAGGAGGTGATAATAACTTAAAACAAAACGCACCAGGGGTTGGGCCACCACTATGGTATTGAAGAAGTAACTGTATTTGACTCTGAATTAGCAGAACACTCTGAAACCTGACTTCAAAGAGAAAAGAACCCTTTAAATAGGCACTACGTTGGTATCAAGATCTGAGTTCTAGTGCAAGCTCAGACAGATACTTATTGGGTTTCATTGGGTAGATTACTTTGCCTCTATTTTTCAGTGTCTCCAGCTATAAAAATAGAAGTGATCTATTCATCAACTATTTATTTCAGAGAAGTGTTGTGAGAATGACCTGGATGATCTGCAAAATAAATGAACTCCCTAAACAAGGTCCAATTATTAAGTTTCTATTGTGAGGTCAGATAGAACAATTCACTCAAAGGACACAACATTTGATTGAGAACATTCTTAATTTTATTTTCTTTAATTTTATAAAATACATTTTGTAAGATAAGTTTCTAAAAGTTTATCCTTTATGGGTGTTAAAATTGAAATTCTATATCAGAAATGGAAGAAACACTTTCAGTTGATTAACTCTCTTGGTGTGTGTATATGTGTGTATGTATGCATGTGAGGTTTTTCAGGGAAGGGTTGGTTATTTGTTATGTTATTAAATCAAAACAAAACAACAAAGTATGGATTACTTCACTTTCCTTGATCTTGATTGGTTTCTTACAGAACATTTTCCCTCTCCTCCCTCTATGCAGCCCGGAAGCTTATCTCCTATACTGGTCTGAAAACAAGTATCGAGTGTCTTTTTGTAAAGATCGTACATCTCCTTAAACATTGCTGAAACCACTTTGGGGAAAAAGAACAACACAACTCTTTACAACAAAAGAGCTACAGTAAAAATCTTTCCTTCAATAAAAACCAATCAGACTTTTTTTTTTTTTACCCAAAGTTAACCCCAAAACAGGAAAAGACTGAAATCTCTTTCTGCCTATCTTTTTCCATGGAAGCTTACCAACTGAATAGCTGACGATTGGTGCATTCAGTTATGTGATCTCTATCAGGAGAAAATAACTCTTATGTAAAACCTAACTCTTAACATGCCAAGATAACATTGCTAAGTAAAATCATCATCTCCCATTAGCTAGAAAGAACAATTAAACAGGTTATTCAAATTGAGGTTCAATTTCACCAAATCTGTTTCTGCAAAGGGCAGAATACTTGTACAAAATCCCAATAGATCATCTCATTAGCCAATCTTAATATCATTTGTGATGATGAATGTCCAATTTTCCCTTTTGGAAGAGTCATAATCAAAGAATCATTCTCCAGACCTTTCTGATACGACCCCAAACAAGTGATAAACAAATTGGAATACGTGAAACGTGCCTCATTCTGAAACAAATCAAGATCTTCAAATCACCTGCTATGACGGAATGGATAATACCCCATGAAAAGAGCACCATTGTGAAGATATGACAGAGGCCAGAGTACATAACTAATTAACAGAAAAAAGACATGCTATCCAAAGAGTTATCTATCCTGTGTCTACCAGAGGGCCATCTCAGGTTACACCGTTAGCTACCAGCAACTGCTTCTCCTTAGGCTAGTCTTTTTTTCACGTAAGCTAATTTCCTTCTATTCTCAGCTCCTTGGAAACCACAGGGTTGTCATGGTAGCTGTTATCAAGGAGAAAGGAGTGAGAAGATGCTGACGACACCGTTTCTCTTCCCTAACGAGGTGTAAGGCCAGATGCCCCCTTTGTCTACACAGACACTACGCTCCCTTATGCTATAAGTAAGGTTGGCTGAGTTAGGGCTTAAATAGTCCATCGCCACCGGGATCAGTGCTCTCTTTCTACAGGTGAAAGATCCTTGCTTTGATCCCCTTCTCCCAGCTGCAAGAGGCAGATTTGGGCAAATGCTTTTATCGTTTTGCTGGCATTCTTTTTTTCTTCTACCTTCAGTGGTAATTGGGAGACAGGAGTGAGTTCTCTGTTTTGTACACCAAGGAGAATATAATTGGACCCTATCGATGGGAAGGGAACCAAAGACATTCCTTCTCTCTACCTGAGCATCTTTCTTTCCACTCTGTTTCCATCAGCGGAAGTGCCCTTTGAGAAGAAAGCACTTCCTGGTCCTCAGGAGATGCTTGAAAATTGAATTAGAGCCTCCATTCCTTCGTGACTTGCAGTTGGGGAGTCACCTTCTTAGGCATTTCCCATTTCTAGCAGGAACCAGCTGTGAAGCAAAATGACTAAAAGAGGTGCATAAGAGGGGAGAGTCCACAGAGAGACCTTAATCACTGCAAGACTCTCCTTTCTTGTTACACTCATCAAGTAAGAAGAGGGCCAGTCAGTGGCAAAGGCAGAGTTAAGATGGGAGACGCAGCATTGTAGGCCATGTGGTTAGAGCCTCACTATTAGAGAAAGGGGGATTTCTACGGGGGATCAGAACTTGGTGCCTCGGCCCATGAGTTTAAGGACGGCAAAGTTGTAAGTGGCAGCAATCATGAAGGTGAGCTGTAGGGAACAGAAGACAGAACATGAGTGAGAGTAGAAAAGGAAGGGCTCCCTCCGTCAATCCCTTTGGGAATGAGGAAGGATAGAAATAAAATAATAACTAAATAAAGGAAAAGCCCCTGCTCTTCAAAAAGCAGAGTTTGCCTCAGGGAAGTGAATGATACATGGGCTCTGCCACATCCATATGTCTAAGAGACTGGTGGTCATAAGGCGCTCGCTGTGGACACATAGCCGCACCGTGCAGCACAGCCCTCCCCTGCTTAACGCATCGATTTATTTTAAAGGTGAGAAATCACTCGACTTTGTTTGAAAGGCTCAGCAATAGGGGCCAGGAGTTCCTGGATGTGAGCTCATCTTTGTCTGATCGCGGCTTATTCAGTGACTTCAGATAAATCACTTCACCCTTCGGTGCCTCAGGTTTCTAATCTGCACAATGAGCACACTACGCTGACACCACACTGTAACACTATCAGCAAGACCTGAGACATAGAATTGTATTATAGTCATAACAATTCTAATAATGTCAGGAGGTCCTTCCAATATTTCCACGAGAGTAACTAAATCCATTGACGAATATCCAAGATGGATTCATACTTACAGTATACAGAATTCCAGGCTATAGCAAATCATGTTTAGTGATGTTTCAGTGTTTTGCCACTGACCTGACCAGGATGTATTGAGAACTAACTGTAATTTATGACTGCAAACCTCTTAGCAATATTACGTGCTCTGAAAATGCTAAGCATTATCATTCATGACTATGAATCTTTGGCCTCCTCTTTCCTCACACCACTTTTCTTGTTCCTGTCTAATTTTTGAAGTTTTTCTGCCCTGCCAATCCAAAGCAGAAGCACACAGCCTCTAAACTTTTTTGTCTCTTTCCAAGAGCTTCTCTCCAGCATTTTAATGTTAAAGATAGAAAGAAGATAAACCAAGGTCTATATTCTTGAGTTTTGTTTTTTGTTTTTTGTTTTTGAGACAGAGTCTTGCTCTGTTGCCCAGGCTACAGTGCCGTGGCATCAGCCTAGCTCATAGCAACCTTAAACTCCTGGGCTCAAGTGATCCTCCTGCCTCAGCCTCCCAAGTAGCTAGGACTACAGATGTGTGCCACCACGCTCAGCTATTTTTTTCTATTTTTTTTAGTTGCCTGGCCAATTTTTTTTTTCTATTTTTTAGTAGAGATGGAGTCTCACTCTTGCTCAGGCTGGTCTCGAACTCCTGACTTCAAACAATCCTCCCACCTCGGCCTCCCAGAGTTCTAGGATTATAAGCATGAGCCACTGCGTCTGGCCTGTCTTCTTACTTTTTAGCATAGCTCTACCCAAGCTATCCCAGGCCCATTTATTTGCCTAGATCACTCAAAGACAACTCACCAGGGAAACCAGTGTAGCTGCAGCCCCCACAAATGCAGCAATAAACAGGTGGAAAGTCATTTGGAACTGCAGGAAAATACAAGAGAGAGAACTGTTTCTTGCAACAGCAAAAATATGCTCCACTGTAAATTGTGAATGCGACTTTCTAGATGTGTGTGTTGATGTCTTTCTTGTGTGTTAATTTTGCATCTCTAACTAAATTTTCACTTCCCTAAGTGTAGGCCTCCCAGTCTTCAATGTACATGATAGTATCAGGCACCATAGCACCCAGAACACAGAATACTCATAAAAGAGTGTAGTGCTCCCAAATAATCAACTGGTTCCCTAGAGTTGTGCCCAGAAGCCCAAAATGTAAAATCAACACTTTGCTTTCAAAGAAATAACTTACTACTTTCCTTCCCAGAATTTACTCTTGTTCCCCTGCCTCATTTATGCATAATATCCATTCTCAATCCAGTGATTTCCTTTTTCAAATATATTTATTTTACCTCTTATTAGAGATTGAGAAACTTAAATTGTTTTTTAAAACGTATAATGTCTCTGTGCACAGTCCATGCCTTGATGAGGTTTTTAAATAAAGAATGAAAATTTTCGTTTGGGGGATTTTGCCACTAGGCTCTACCTTTACCTAAAATACCTGTTAATGGGGGAAATTTTAGAATGGAAGTCTTTCTACGCAGCCCTTGGGAAAATAGGTATTTTACCATCTATGCTCATTGGCTCAGGCATGCTCAGCCAATATTTTGTAGAAGGCAGTCTGTTAATTCAAAATCCAGCAAAGAGAAAATTAAGTCCTTAAAATTGAAGGCCATGTGTAGAAATTTGTATGGTATTAGCCATTTCATTGTAAAATAACCTAAATAATCCACTCACCTCGGCTGTTTTGCAGATAGACAGAAGGTTGGAGCCACAAACCTTGCCAGGGAAAGCATTCCATGGGAGCACACCTAAGTAAGACACAAAAATCAACCAAAGTAAGCTTCATGGAGTTATGGGGCCAGAGACTTTCCCCCAGGGCCCTTCTTTCATCTCTAATTATCCTGGCTATAAAGTTGGATTCTACCAGCAATCAGGATCCTGTTTTCTAAAGATTTACAAAAAAGAACTGGTGGTATTGAACAGTTGTGAAATCTTGTTTTTGTTATTGAAATGTGCTGCTTTGGGGTTGGGAACAGCTGTCAACTAGAGCAGAGCAGTGTGAACCGCCAAGAAAACTCCCACCACATCCGAATCCCCTTCCCAGGGAAGAAACCTCTCTGGTCTCAGTGGGGAGGGATTAACAAACTAAGAGCCAGGCGTTCATCATCTTGCATTTTTCCCATAATTACCACCCTCCCTACCCTAAGAAAAGAGCCCAATATATAGTGCTTCCATGATGGGTAGGAAAGCCAAAGCGCCCGAGCCCTAACTCACCATACATTCTGGCATCAGCACAGAGACTGCCTATACTGGCAGAGGTCTTGCTGGGAAAGGCGATAGACTGGCAGGTGGTCCAGGTGTTGAAGTAAATGTACACAGGCACGGCAGAGCAGGCAAACACCAGGAGCCACACAACGGTCAGGGCATAGGTGATGCCCACAAACTAAAATGATTGACATGGGGCGGTTAGAGATCAGCGTTAGCCTGCAGAGGTTGAAACACAAATTGGGAGATCCTGGAGTGGCATGTGCCACACAATGAAACCAGATTCCAGGGCTCTCCCCCAAATGAAATTAGTGAGCAGGGCACCTCTGCCAAATGTCATTGGCAGTATCTACTAAAGAATTGGCCCCAAGTGTGACGGAGGGTGGCGGGAATGGGTGGGGGTGGGAGTGAGGAGGATCCCTGGGTTAGAGAGGAGGCTTCAGGAGGTTTTGGGGGGCAGATAAGGTGTAAAGAAATCAAAACAGATCTTGAAAGAAAGTCGTGCCATTTTGCGCCTTAGGCTGAGCTTAGAAAATGTTCCTTATCACAGGAACATTTTTGTTCCCCAGTCATTGAACAAAGCCAATAAGAGATTTAAATTTCAGATATAAAAACCTTTCTAAGCTAACTGCTGGCCACAAAAGGACATTGCCACAACCTACACATGTTCAGCCCCCAAAGGATCTTTAACTCTAGGGACTGAAAACCAATGCGTGCCTTATTAGAAGTATGGATAGCCCTCAGACAAAGATAAAACGTAGTATACACAGATCTACACTAATTCCCTCTGGGACCTCCAACAGTGTAAGATCCTGGAATATCATGAATTCCACCTTGGAGCCAATTATTTAATTTCTAAGATCCACCCTCCCTCTCAGGTCAAGTGCCTAAGTCTCAGTCCTAGGAGCAGCATTTTAGTCTTGGACAGTCAGATCCACTCTTGTGGTTCCTGCTAGGAAGGGAGTAAAGGGATACCAACAGATGGCTTAGAAATGGTCTGATTGTACAAAACATCCCATAAAAGTCATGCTTTTCATTTTGAGATGAAATTGTCTAGGGAACCTTTGAAAGGTGAGGCTAAGCCGGCTGGGCACCACGTTCTTCCTGACCTTCTCGTTTGGCTGTAGCCATCGCTTCCTCACTCAAAAGCCAGGCCCCTAGAGAGGACCCAGCCTTGGGTGGGGATGAGGCCACAGACTCACGCCCCATTGTCCCCCACCCCTTGTTATTGCCACAAAATCCTGAGGATGATCACCTTGTCGGGATGTCCTAGCCATTTTCCCAAACAATGACACACCCGCTCCAAAGAATGAGCTTGATGTTGGCCTCTGGAACCCCTCCCCTTCTGGCCCCCTGTTACCGTTGCGCTCAGGCCCTTGCCGCAGATGGTGGTCTTGTAGTCGCCAAAGATCTGCCTGACTGCGCCGGTGGTGTAGAAGCCCTCAGCCAGCAGGAGGGCCCCATAAAGGAAGAAGAAAGAGGCAGTTCCATAGATGACATACTGGAAGGCATGGATCCTGCATTAACAGATAGACAAAAGAAACCACAGAATCGTATTAATTGGGGACTCGGCTTTTTTCCTGCGTATAAGTGAGGTACACACCACAGCAGGCACTTTAGCAGGGTTAGGGATTCTTTAGAGGAATCACTAGGCTCCTCCTGCACGCTTTTACCTTCTCTTTACTGAAGTAAATGAAGACGGGAGCATGTGGCCGGGAGCGTACGCTCCTCTCCCACCTCTTGCTTACCCTGCACTTGGAGAACCAGGGCCCTACTCTCCTTGCCTGACCCTTCAGAGATGCCACCTCACAGGAGAGGGGAGCTAGTCAACAAGGAAGACGGGTGAAGGAACAGGAGCCTAACTTGTTCTAGGAACAGGAAAGGTTTAGTATTAATACTAAACCCGAGCAGACTCAAGCAGTGTGTCAAACCAAGAGCAGCGACCCCACTCTGCCCAGTCTTTGTGTGCACAGGCCCCCTCCCACGGGGTTCTCTGTTCCTACCACTGTGGAGGCCCCAACTCCAGCAATATTAACCACACCTAGCAGAAGTCAGAACACGTGTGAGAAAATAAGGAGGGAAGGGAGGGAGCTGGCAGGCCCCTCCTTTCTGAATCTGGCACTTTCCCCTCATTTAGGGCTTCAGATGTGGTGGAGGCGGAATCTTCACGCAGAGGGCAGGCTCAGAAATCCTGTCTGGCTCCTCCCCAGTGCCTTGCTGGTCACTAAGGTACTGCTGAGTTCTGTAACTCCAGGATGGACAGAGGGAAAAAGAGAGAGGTCTGGGTGGGAGGGCAGGTACTTACACATTGATGAGATATTCGTAGTCCTGGTAGTTTTTGGAGAAATATGTCTCAATTAGCTTTTCTGTGCCAGTGAGGGCTTCATGTCCACAGCCACAAAACAGTGCCACCCCAAAGAAACACAATCCAGTGGCCACCAGGGAAGCAAAGGGGGCCCCTACCAGACATCTCGCACAGCACTCTAACAAGCCTGGGGAAGAAGGAGGGGAAACAGTCAGGCACATACAGTCGGTAGCTCACGCCACCCAGACCTCTCTGCCAGACAGCCAGCCCCTGAGCTCACAGGCACAGAGAGGGTGGGCACCCTAGAGTCCCAAAGCAGGAGAGGTTAGAGGTTTCAGTTTTGGGAATGTGAGATTGACCCAGAATCCTTATTTTGTTCTGTGTTTTAAAATAAATCCTTACCTTTAATTCTCAGAATTTATGGTGTTTTAAAAAAAAATAATAATTGAGTAATTCAAATAAGCAAGCCAGACAGATTATTAAATCAGTCCCTCCTTTCTTATTGTTCTGGTCTGTTTGTTTGCATGCTTATTTTAATCATTCATCAACTATTTGTGGAATAAATACATACTTACTATATGCCCAGCATTGTGCTGGGTGTTATATGGGATATAAACACAGAAAAGACATAGATTCTGCCATTCGGGAGTCCTTAGTTTCCTGAAGAAGAATTAGCTAGGTAGACCTAATAATATTTTCAACTAACAATTCCAGGCAGCCAAGTAAGTAGTTACAGAGGGTAAATGCACTTGGAGTTTCAGGAAGGGATAATTACAGATCGGAGATGTTGGAACTGTCAGACAGAATTTGAGCCTGAAGAACAGTCCAGGTGGAGAAAAATTTGGGAATTGCAAGCTCCTGGCTATTCCTGAATACTGTGTGTATTTGTTGCAAGGAGTGTGCAATTCTTCCTAGTCTAGATATGTGGGGAGCAGTCCAAAGAGAAGGAGGGAACTGGCACAGGACAAGAAATGATAATAAAAGGATAACTCTTACTCACAATAATAAAAATGCAGGCTTAATGATTTTTGGACACTTTGCATGGCTATTTTGTCCCCCTATTCTGCAGCTTGGCCAGTGTCCCCACCCTCAGTCCTACGCTAAGATTCTGTCAATACAACAACAAACAGACTTTATGCAAAGTCAGCAAAGCATGAAACGCCCTTCTGGCACTAGGAAAACACATGAGGGCCTGGGAACACAGGTGTCTTAAAGTGCTAAGACTCCCCGAGATGCCCAGATCTGGTATCCCAGGCCACACGCCAGTGTTGCTGAGAAACAGGAAAGGCGCAAAAGAAGTCACAGGCTCTGAAAACAGCTGTGCCCCAAGCACTAGTCTCATGCTGTAAGGTGCCATATGGAGTGAAACTCAGCAAATGCCAAGTAGATGACCAACTAGATGGGGAAAAGGATAGCTCTCTCTGGCCTCTTCGCCAGATCCCTAAAAGATGGAAGAAATGAAAATGTTAAGTTCTTCAGACAAAAATTCTTAACTCATATCTATGAGTATATATATATATATATATATACACACACACACACACATATATAAATATATACACACATATTTATATGAACACACACTAACTGATTTTATGTATCTCTTCATATAGTATACACACCCACACACAAGTAATCAGCAAATGTTCTGGGAAGCTGCTATTTTTGAATAAGCATGTTGTGATTCCTTGTAGAACGAAAATAAATTGCATTAATTTCTTAGGTTTGGATTTTTATATTCAAGCATTTCTCTAAGCCAAGCTCACTTGTTTATACCAGGGCACCAGGGGAAAGAGGAGTCCTTTGCCCGGCCCTCTTAATTCTAGCACAGTTTCTTTTTATCCCTGAGTACTTAAACACCTGGTGATTTGCACGGATAAACTGTATCAATGTGAATAGATTCTGAAAAACCAAATTATCTCTATCATGGGAAGGTCAAGGTAGAGGCATTTTTCTTTGTTCTCAGAGCTACAAAAGGAGTGAGTCCTATTACCCATTAACCCCTAAAATGACAGCCCTTCTCCAGCCTTCAAAGAGCCTCTTCTTCAAAGATCCTTGTATGTCACACCAGAGATGAGATTGGGAAGCTCAAGCCAAGCAAAGTAAGTAGCTAACTTTTGGAACTGAACTTAGTTCCTTTCCTTTTCCAAGAACTGAAGCGCTGCTGCCAGAAAACTTAGCCTCTATAAGAAGCCTTCAATTTGTAGCTGTGCTGCTCCAAGTGGAGGCTGAGTTTACTTAGTATGAACTTTGCCAGCAGACTTGGGAAGAGAGCCTCCTCAGAGCTGGCCCATGGCGGGTGGGGGTGGTTGTGTGTGCACGTGTGAGAATGTGCACATACACACGTGTATACCAGAGAGAAAAACACAACCGCTGAAATTGATCATTGTTCTCAGGAAACATTCCAGAAATTGATCTTCCTCTTTCTCAGTAGATTAAGATACTAGATTCATCCTGTAAGTCAAGAAAAAGAGTTTGGAAGTAAACAGTACTGCCATTTTCCCTCTCTGCCTATCCAACTCCTCCCCGCCCCCAAACTCTTAGACTCTTCTACTGAAGAAGGTCTCTGAAGCCTGGGGTTGCGGGGGGAGAGAAAGGTCAGTGACCCCATCGTTCCCTCTCTCCCCAGCACAGGGTCAGGGCTTGGACAGAGCCCTCCATAGCTCCTCTGGACAAAGAAGCCTTGTTCTTCCCTGAGATCTCAGGAGCCTCATTGGTATTCTGCAAGGGCCTGCAGGCCTGGGGGTGGGGAGGGGGTCAGACCCTGGGAACAATGGCAGGACTGTTTGTTTAGCCCAGGGTAAGGAGAGCCATCCACCCTAGCAAGTGACTGTCCTGGGCCCACTCATTGACCCCAGCTTTTTCATCTGAGAAGGGCTAAATGGTTGTGCAGGTGTGATTAGGGATGGAAGAACTTGAACTCTTGCTAGCCAAACAGAGAATTCCACTCTACGCTTTAGCTGATGCCCCCTCCAGGGTTGTAAAGATGAGGGGGAAAATCTTGTGTGGATCTGATCCTTCGTTCATCATCCAAATAACCTGAGAGTGTCATGGGTCATGTTCTTACTGGGTGATAAAGGGATAAGCTTTGGGAGCAAATCTGAATCACCAGCTGATACTTTCTTTCTGCATCCATTTTTCCTCTATTTTCTTAGAGCTCAGATAACTTAGCATCCCCTTTGCTGCTCCACTGCTACTCAAAGCAAAGGACAAGAAGGACATAGCCTTTAATGAATCTCTAATGTGGAGTCTGAAATAAATGGCCTTGGATAAATCTATCACTATTGAGCTATATACAATTCAACAATATCAGCATAAGCATCACATGTCCATCTCTTGACAATTGAGATGAAATGTTTGCTCCGAGGGCATTTAAGTTCAGCAGAAGTGAAGAATTTCAGTTAGTCTGTCCAAGAGAAAATCAGATTTGGGATTCTAACTGAGAAAAACTCAAAACATGCAAGAAATTGTCTTTTCATCAAAGTAAGTGACAATCAAAGCATTTCGAAAAAGGTCCATTGGGTTTGCTTTGATTTTTCACAGCCCAAGAAATGTCCTTGGGTATATGTGAATAATAGCCTGAAGCCCGCAGGCTCTCCATTTCTGAACCCCTCATGGTTAAAAGGATGTGGGTTTAATTCAGGAAGGCTAGGGGAATTCTGGAGGAGAAGTTCCTTGGCTCTCTCAAGAGACATTCTCACATCTCCATGCCGCGCTATGAAAGAGTTGGCATAAAAGAACTATACAGTAATAATATTACTCAGTGCAACTCAATAAGATGAAGCTGGCTGACTTTGATGAGAGGTCATAGAGAAAAATAATGACCCTCTCGGGTATTTTCCTTTCATTTCTGTTTATGTGAATTCAGCACAAACATTAAGCACATGAGCAGTGACATAGACACAAGAAGAAACAGAGGGTAATTATAAGGCCTAATCCCTTTCTTCAGAGAACTTGCAATCTTGTTGGAGAGAACAAACCTATGTTTGTGAATTAAAAACCAAAGCTACCTATAATCCAGTGTTAAAATGGGTATGACCAAGTCCTGTGGACAAAATATAAGCAAAGGGAAAAGATCAGTTCAGGGTTGGCTGCATTTATCTGCAAACTCGCAAAACTAGTCTAGTCAACCTGTGACAGAACTTCAAGCCTTCTCACCAATGCTCTTCACAGGGGCCTGACAGAGATCAACAGGACCAATGTCACTCTGATACAGATCCAGGCCCATCAAGGGATTGGTTTGATCCTGATGCTGTCTCTTTAAGCACACACCAAGAGCTCCCAAGCCCTCCCTGCTTTCCCATGCCCTGGGCACGCCTCAAGGACCAGCCCCATGATGGAAATTCAGTGTGAATCTGGGAACTAATCAAAGGGAGGAGAGGAAGGGCTTTCATGGAAAGGAATGGTAGAAAGAGACCAATTGTACCCTGCACAATTCCCAGCCTGTCCCTTGAATCCAGCTGACAAAGGGAGAGATAGAAGAACCCTATACAATAGAGCTAAACAACAGGCAGGCTCATTGAGTGAGAAACTGGCCCCATCTCCCTAAGTCTCTAATCTGCGCTACGGTCTTACCCTCCTCCCAGAACCCGCCCCTTAACCTCACCCCAAGAACAGAGGCCTCCTTGATCAGGGCCCATAGCAGTTGACAAGGCCAAGATGCTAGAGCAGCCGTGACTGGTACTAGGGATGGATGGGGATGAGTGGGTGGGTTCTAGGAGTAAAACATCTGGAAGTGCCAGAGACAAAGACTTTTGCTTCTGGCCTTATCCTGGTCAGACAATGCCCTGCTTATAATCTTATCTTTCCTCCATGATATCAGCAAGTGCTACATTCAAGTGCTGGAAAGGGGCCCTGCAATCCCCAGGGCCTGGGAATCCATACCTGCTGGATAGTCAAGTCATGTAGGTAAGGTTAAAGAAAAAGGAATCTCAGCCTCCTCTTTGGACAGGTATTATTATTACCATGGCAACAGCATCTGGACCACCTTGTTTCCTGTACTCCGCATTCCTCTTCAGACACACAAACATACATACAGAAAGAGGAATGCACACATGCCAATCTCTGTGCAAACATTGGGACGCTGAGGTAGGAGCTTGATTGTTAAAACCTATCCCTGGCACATTGTCTCCACCTTGCCCACTTATGGGAAGATGAAAGAGAAGTAACCGGCACTAGAGACAACAGTAACCGTACTTTGTTCCTCAGGTTGGTCTCCCACCAATTTCTCCTCTGTCCTTGGTGCAGGTTGAAGCTGATCTGAGGAACCTTATCCTCATCCTTGGGATGTCACAGACTCTTTTCCAGAGCCCTGCCTGGCAGACAGCTCAGAGGCCAGTACAGAGCTGAGAGATGACCCATAGGACTATTTTGCAATAGCCAAGAGGGATTAATCAATCAGTACTTGCTGAGCTTTGGATGTAAGTTTGGCACTGGGTAGGTCCTGAGAGCAGGAAAGCAAGGGGAAGCTGCTCTGTCCACCTACCATGGCTGGTATGACTCTTCCTGATGATGTCACTGCCCTCACTTGATCTTCTCTAGACCCGAAGTGCCATGGGCAGGGAGGGCATTTCTGCCATTGCTTTCTTTCAAGACAAAGAGCGGTACCTGGGGGATGGCTTTCAAGGCTTCAAGATGGTACACAAAAAGGCAATGATGGAAAAAGATGCCACTGACTGGGGTTACCTTAATGGGTTTGGAGACTTTATTTCCCCTCCTGGCCGCCTCCCAGGGTTGAGCTTTTTACTACTCAGACAGTTCTGAGAGAACAGTTCTAGTTGTCAGGCTGTTGAGTAAATGTCTGGCTTTCCTAGCTTAGAACCAGGACAAAAGTCCCCCAAAGCAGGGCAGACTTTCCATCTGCCCAGCTCTCCAAGAGCTCTGGCTCTGCAGAGGCCAAGGTGAGCAGTGGGATGAGGAAGGCTGCCCTTGATAATTTTAGTCAGTGTCTCTAGGAAGAGTAAGTTAACATGCTAGTTTGAATCTGGTTTCTTTTTAGCTCCTGGCATTCTTGTGGCATTCTGGCCATCTTGATGAGATTCAGTTAGTCTTAAGGCATTTTGTAAAACTCGACCCCTGCTCTGCTGCCACACTTTTTGCCTAGGCTACACCCACTTACTCTGAGCCAGCCAAAGCTACACTCCTCGGCAAACAGCCATGTTTGGAGGGAAGCATCACAGTCTGGTTACCAGGGTAACAGCCACTGTTCTCAGACGACAACAGGCTTGCAGAAGCCAATGTTTTTATGTTCAGTAATGGCATTGTGTTACTGAGCCATTATATTGAGAATAATCAGCTACTGCTCTTTGGCTCCTTTTTGGCTCTGTTATTATCCCAAAGACTCATTTGAAACATCCCCCTTCCAAATCAAGACAGAGTTTAATGAGCTATCATTTCCCCCATAAACCTTTTGTGCAGATGCTACTGAATTCAGCATTTCTCTTTGCTTCCAATCCTAAGGGATTCTATATAGTCGAGGGAGTAAGCTTCCTGTTCCTGGAGGTGATTAAGCAGAGGCTGTATGAACATTTAATTGGCTGTTGTAGAAATGAATCCTGCACTGAAGGTTGGCTCAGACAACTTCTAAAGTTCCTTCCAATCCCAGATTCCATGACATAATTTGTCTACTGCAATTGTTAAACAACGACACACTCCACATCAGAAGTAGTAACAGTACCTGGTTAGAGATGGTCTCTAATTCAAAGTATTTGAGGTACTCTGTTATTGACTAACTGAAAACTCAGGGGCTACTCTATCATGTGTACCTGGCCCAAGTATTGCCCCGGGCCAGGAGTTGGGACTCAATACGCATCCTCTGCGGTGCGCTTATCTGTGCCAATCTTCCTTTGGAGGAAATCATCCAGCCTCCATAACAGAAAACTGTTCCTGTGGACACCTTATTTGTTCCTGCCTTTCCTCGGGGATTTCAAGCCCTGAGGAAGTAATATTCAGGAAGTAATATTCCCGAGGAAGGAAATAAAATTACTCCCTTTCTGTTCCTGATGCACAGTCTACTTGATACTTGATCAGGTGCCCTAACATTAGACAGGGTTCCTGATGTTACCCAGGGCAAGAGTTCATTTTCTCTAACATTCACCTTTTACCTGACCACACTTACTTGGTCAAATTATTCTTACCCAAGCACACAAAATGCACACAAAGAAAACCCAGCCACCCTGGAAAAAGTAAGAGTCAGCCTGCACACGCATTATCATATAATAATCAGTATTATCATGATTTACAATTGTTATAGATCTTGCCCACTTTCAAAGGATTTCCACATCATTATTACTTGATTCTCACAACCCTGAAAGTAGACAAAGCAGTTATTGCTGTCCCCATTTTCCAGATGATGAAATGGTGAGTCACAGTGACCTGCCCAAGGTCATGCAGTTCATAAGCAGCCGATCTAGGATTCGAACCTGATTGGAGTCTCGAACCTGATTGTTCTGACTTCAGTGCTCTGCCCTCCTAACTATCCTACCTGAATATATGCTTCAAAGAGCTTTCCCAGTGTTCCATGATGAAACAACCTAAAGGCTGAACCAGATCAATATAATTGAAAACATATCGCCCTGAATGTCATTGGAGTCTAGTTGGTACTACACTTGATGAGAAACACATGGGCAATTGAGTCTCATTTTATTTAAGATGCGTTCAAGCTGCTACTCTTGTTTTGCCAAATGTCAGCAACGTCTGCATGACTCTGAGGCAGCCTGTATGGACACAGACCCTTGTGCTCTGTACACCTTACTCTGAGTAGGCACTACCGGATACTGGAACCTCATAGCTTCTGTCTCTGTTCAAGGAACCTAGAGAAGCACTCAACCAACTTAGAAAGTGCCCTAGGGTCCCAGCAGCCTCCTTGTCATAGCAGAGATTCAGAGTCCGAGCCATGTCCTCAGGAAGGCTAAGTCTGTGATATTTGCTAAAAATGGTTGCCCACATGAGTGCACATGCGTGTGCATGTGTGTGTGCATGCACACACACACACATACATGCCTCCCCACCTGTATCTGTTTCCTATGGTAAAGCCACTGAGGACTTTATTTTCATTTCCTGAACCTGAGAATGGCCTCCTCAGCCATGATCAAGCCTAAGTCCAGCTTGCCTGATTCCCCAACTTCCTACAGATGCCAAACAGGGTCCAAAGTTTGTATCAAGCAAGCAGCTATTTTGTACATCTGAGGGATAGTCAACACTCAGTTGCCTCCAGCAGGACCAGGGGTGCCAGCTGATATGGCCATTACCAGGGCCTTGGAACCAAGGGAAAAGAGAAGGTAGAGGGAAGTGAGGGGTGAGGAGGACACATGACCACATCCATCCTGCTGGGCACTCTCTCCAAGGATCTGTGGGACTCTCCACGTGCTGCTGGAATTCTTTGGCAATAAAACATCATGCTCAGCACAGCAGAGAAGGAGTTAATCTAATTGGATGCTAAGGAATTAAAAAAGAAAACAAGTTCCAAAACACAACTCATTTAAACGGTTGGAAACCCCGAACCCCCAAAGTTGGAAATAGTCTCATGAATTCTTGTGCCTGCTTGAATCTTCGATGCTAAAGTTTTTGAAACTCACCCATGTCTTTGGGACTCTGACTCCAATTGTAGCCGGCTGGCTAGTCTGCTTTGCGGCTGACTTTGTTCAGCTGGGAGGATCCTGGTCTCTCCAGTCTCCTTCTTCGGTCCTTTACTTTTTCTCTCTGAGTATCTTTGTCCTCTTCTCCTGCACTGAAAAGGGCTTTCTGATTGACAGCCAACCCCCTTAAAGGGACAGGCCCGCTTTCCTCCTCCTCTCCTCCTCCCTTTCCCCTCCCCTTATCCCCACCTCCTCAGGGATACTCCCTTCTCTAAGGGCTCCATCTTCTCTCTCTGCCTTTCACTGCCAATTGTTTCATTTTCTTTCTTTTTTCCCTAAGCCTTGCCTGGAATTTCACTTTGCTGCAGAGACATCTGGAAATGTGGATTGGGGGTGGGAATAAAACAGAAAGGTCTTAGAAGCCTCCAACTGATCCTTGAGTCTATTTGGTGTGGGATGTGGCAGCGCAAGCATGAGAAGCCATGGAAGTGGTAGCCCCGACAGGGGGTCAGGGTCAAAAGCCTACATGATGTCTCCCAGAGCCCTTCCAAATCTTCCCCAGCCCCACCGCTCACTCCTAGCTGCCCCTGGCCCTGTCCACATTTCCCCTCCCCTCACTCCTTGGCAAATAAGCACTCCTCCCCCCACCCAGCTCTAGAAACACAATAGAGAAGAAAAATTCGTCTTTTAAAATAATTTCCTGCAAATCCTTCTCGGTTTCAACTGAATGAGGACAAAATGCAAGCTGTTGATTCCACGAACAGATTGTGACCAAGCTGGGGGAGGCTGGAATTGTAAAAATTGGACAGCTAGGATAACAGAGACCCGGAGTGGGGCAAGACCTATGCAAGTTCACAGTCTAGGCTAAAGAAAAGGCCAGAGTTGAGGATGCAAGGGATTTCCAAGGAGAATAATCGACCTTGAGACAAGTCAAGAACACGATCTGGGAATCAGATAGTCGATATTCCATCCCGAGAATGTAGTGTCTTCATCAGGGAGCTGAGGCCAGGCAGGGAGTGGGTTGGGGTGAAGCAGCAGGTCACAGTGAGGGTGGAGAGAAAGGGAAACAAAATGTATCTCTGCCTCAGAGAAAGAAACACTGAGAAAAAAATGGCCAAGTAGCAAAAACAGGGAAACGCTGTATGAAACCTGCCTTCCCAATAAGCTATTTCTAAAGACTATGAAGATATTTGAGTGCCCAGTGCTAGGTGGCATCAGCCTGGGAAGGTTTTCTAGAACAGATGATTCTTAAGCAGTGTCTATCTGGGCTCATTGTCGGTGTCGTGTCTCCCTTTAGAAGCCTCAGGGAGGCACAGCTCTCTTGACCTGGAGGCCAGTGTCCTCCCATGGATGGCCTTGAAGGAAACTGGTTGACATATAACAAGAGGCGTATCTGTTGGAAGACTCCAGGGAAGGAAGGTATGGCCTTCAGGAATTTTTCCCGTGTCTTTGCTTTGAGGGAAGAGAGGCAAAGAGGGAAATACTGAGCAGAGCCTAGAACCTTCCGGTGGCGGAAAGAGGCAAGATTGTGCCTTACAGTTTTCTCTTTGGGCCGTGACCTTGGACTCCTTTCCAGCTTGGGCTCTGCTATAAGGAAATGGGTGAGTCTTCTGCAGATGCCCCTGGGGGCCCGCAGCGTGTGAGTCTCGCTCAGAGTCCTGGAACTCTAGATTCTTTGCTCTCATACCAGCTCCAAGGAAAAAGGATCCCTGGAAATGCTACCCCTTGCAGAACGGAGTAGTAGCGGCTCTCCAGAGCAGACCAGACTGAAGCCATATGAGTGAGGGAAAAGAGCCCCTAGGGCCCCTGCCCTCCCCAGCCCTGCTCTCCACCCATAGACTCTGCCTGCTGTGGAAGCTCAGTTGTAGGACTGTGCCAGTAATAAACTTCTGGGTGGTCACTGGAATAGCCCTGGACGAGGGGTAGGACCCAGAGCAAGAAGTTGTCAAACATGTGCCCTCGGCTCATCAGACGGCAGAAGGAGCTGAGCCCAAACATTGGGGGTTCTGATTTAAAGGATGAGAGAGATGATCCTTCTCAACTCGAATAGATGAGATAGCTCTGCACACAGGGGAAATTGCTCAGACTGAGCCCTCTCACAAGTCTTCCCCTGGATTCTCAGCAGCAGCTCTGGGGACAGCCAGGCTACTTGGAAGAAAATGTGCATCCCCAGTAAACTCACATATTCCAATTTTTCAACTATATTCCCCTGACACACGTTTCTCTTCTGCTTTCCTCCATCTCTGTTGCCTTACTATTTATTTTATTTTCTCCCAAGCCTCAGTCTCTCTGTGTCTGTTACACGTTTCTGTTTCTGTGTGTCTGTCTCTCTGTTTCTTTCTTTTTCTCTCTCCACGCTCCTTGATGGTGCAGATCTTTCTGTCTCCACCTTGTTCTTATGCCCAGAACCAGGAAAGGGACTCGGCTAGGTGACTCTGTCATACTCACTGTCCCCAATGCCTTAAAGTTCCCAACTCCCTAGGATCTAGTGGCTTCCAGTTGCTCTGTACATCCTGACACTCTGCCTCAGCACCCGCTCAGCACTCCTCTCCTGATCCCTCCCTACAGCCTTTGTAGGGTTTCTTTCCAGGTCCCCAAGAGGTCATTTTTATCCACCCACCCCCACCTATTTCTACCATTCTGCTTCCATTGCTTCTGTTGAGTGCCCTTGGCAAAATGTCCAGCTGGGCTCCCAGCAGTGCCCAGGGATTCCTCAAGAGGGCACTGCCAGCCTTCTTGGTGGCAGCCTGCTGCCAGCACTGGGTGCCTATGGGAACAATGCAGGATTGTCTGAAACTCGTAAACACTTTGCTTCATGCAATTCTGATGGTACCTCAGAGAATCTGGGCCCTCTTGATCATAGCTTAGTTTGGTCGTACAGCTTTCTTGCAAATAACTCCAAAACACTTGGATATTACCTCCTCTCTGCTCTGTGATCCCACAGTACCAGATTCCCAAAGGTCACAGAGCAAGTGGATTCTCTTTGCTCCATTGTGCAGACTGAACTCTGAAACTAAGGAAAGGCCAGTGAATTTCTTCCAGGAAACTAGATAAGGGCTCAAGTGCCCAATCTAGTAATCTACTTCCCCATGCCCATGTAGGAGACCATAAAGGGAAAGAGAGAAGGCACAGTACCAGCGAGAGCCTCGGGTCACCTGCTAGCACTGGGGCTTATAGAGCTGAGGCTTTGCTTGTCCTTCCCAACATAATGTGTTCCCAGACCAAATTTGAGAAGGCAAGTGGCTGCTTCTTGCAGCTTTTCTGGCCTTGGCATAGAAGACTGACTGGCTGGCAGGCAGGCAGTATATTATGTCCTATGTACTTGTGGCTAGAACTTTCCACACCCAATTTCATGCTGATTGGCTTGGCCATGGCTTTCTGGCCAAGAGAACTGAGGGCTGAGGGCCAGAGATGTCACACACTCTGAGCTGGTGTAGGGTGGAAGGGGACAGTGGAGGGTGCTCTTTTGCCTCTCCTGGAGATTCAGGGGGGCAGTGTGAGGATGGATAGGGACAGGTGGTGGATTGGATGTGTGTTTTGTCAAGGGGGAGATGCCTACAGCTTGTGGATAAAGAGTAGCCCAGAAGCCAAAAGAATCAAATCAATAGCCGGGCATGGTGTCTCATGCCTGTAATCCTAGCACTCTGGGAGGCTGAGGCTAGAGGATCACTTGAGGTCACGAGTTCGAGACCAGGCTGAGCAAGAGCGAGACCCCATCTCTACAAAAAAAAAAAAAATAGAAAAATTAGCTGTCATGGTGTTATATGCCTGTAGTCCCAGCTACCCAGGAGGCTGAGGCAGGAGGATAGCTTGAGTCCAGGAGTTTGAGGCTGCAGTGAGCTATGATGACACCACTGCACTCTAGCCAGGGTGACAGAGAGAAACTCTATCTCAAAAAAATAATAATTATAATCAGATGAATAAACTCAGGAAAAGAGTGCCTGAGGAGCAGCACTACACAGCTACTTGAAATGTGGAGAACCAGCTTTCCACAGAACCCACATCTACCACCATGAAAACTTGGCCAGATTTGGCAGGGTGGCCCCTGCAGAGAAGATGCATGTTTGATCTGATTTCTGAGTACAGCAGAAATAAAACTACTATCCTTGGCTGTCAAATACTTACCTAACTCTGGGTGACCAATGTTATTTGTTCCATTTGACTGATGGGGTACAGAGACAGCTTTCCCAATGCCACCTATCAGGCAAGGGATAGGGCCACCACTAGAGAATGCCTCTCTCCAGACTCATTGCTTGGAAGTTGCTCAGATGCTTGTTCCACTCTGAAAAAATGTTTGAATAGAGAGCCTCTGCCCTGAGCAAGAACAGCCGCTGTGGCCCAAGTTTCCAACCTTCTATATTTATCAGGCTAAGTAGGAGGCTCGTGTTCGAAATCCAGGGCAGAGGAGAGTTTCCTGCAGTTTGTAGAATCAGTGGGATTCCAAATCAGTTGGTGGAAATCACCGGGGATTAGATGATATTAAGGATTTTTGTTATATTTGTTAGGTGTGATAATAACATGGTGATTATGTTTTAAAAAGAGTCTTTATCCATTAGATATGCATAGAGAAATATTTATAGGTGAAATGTCATGATGCCTGGGGTTTTCTCTCTCCAGAAAATTTTAGTAACAATGTTAGATGAAATGACATTGGCCAAGTGTTGGTAATTATTGAAGCTGGGTGATGGGTACATAGAGGTTTATTATTCTATTTTCTCTACTTTGTGCATGATTGAATGTGAAGTCGGAAAAGAGGAGCCATTAAAGTTAAGCGTCAGATTAACCCAGAAGAAAAAAAGAAAACATTTCCAAAAGAAATCTCTGATATTTCTGATGCATATAGTTTGGTAAGAGTGGCTACTTCTGGGGAAGGGAATTGGGGGTTTGGAGTGGGAGGGAGACTTTTCACTCTATGCCCTTTAGTATGATTGAAATTTATAATTATATGTATTTCTGACTTATTCTATTGAAAATCTCAGTTAAAAAGTCCTTCAGGCTGGGTTGAAGAGCAGCAGTCTGCAGACCCCTTGGGTTTGCTTCACTGACCTCAGGTGGATCATGAGAGTGAAGCCCTCATGGTGGCAGGTTGGCCAGCTCCAGTGCCCCCACTACGCACGCTGCCTACACCCTTCTTCTGCCTGTGTTTCTGGAACACTGACCTACCGTGAAACATAGGCTGCCCTTGCCGTGGGAGAGGACTACCGGGAACCCCTCCAGAGGCACAGCTGGATTGGGAAGAAGAGTTGCTGCTCTTGCCCTGCTCCCTGTGGGAGGAGAAGACATGAGCCCTTGAAAGCCAGAAAAGTCCCCAGCCCAAGAGACAGCCTTCCAGGGGAACAAGGCATCTCCTTGCCCTTCTACTGGCCTCGCAAACACTAAGGACTATATCTGCCCTGAACAGACCAGCTCTGGAAGCTGCCCAGGCCTCCTCTTTGCAAAGCCACTGTCTAGGGCAGCCTTTTCAGAGATGTGATTTTACCTCCTCCGAAATAATAATAATAATAATAATAATAATGATAATAATTTGCTGTCCCTTTCAGAGAAACCAGGCCAAGCCCCTCAGCTCTGGCTGCTTAGCTGATTGAAAGGCGTCACTCTGGGCTGTGGAGCAGATTATCTAACCCTGAGGCTGGGGTACCTTCCTTGGGAAACTGTGTCAGAAGCCAGGATGGAGAAGGGGAGCCTCAGTGCTCCCTGCTGAGAGCTGCACACTCCGGGTGAGCACACAGCATGGTGGGGGCACAAAGAGCCCTGCCCTGCCCAGCCCTCTTAGCCAGGGCTTACCTTTCCCCTCTTCCTCCTCCTGCAGCATGGTAAAGCCCAGGAGGAGGCCTGGGCAGCTACTCTTCCCACCACCATGGGCCCAAGTGATGGCCTATATCCCGGTGCACAGGGAAGAGAACTGCTGCCTCCCCCCACTCTGAGTAGGATGGGGCAGGCTCTCGGCTGTGGGAGCCCCCATCCTCCAACTATTCTTTCCCTTCCCGAGGAACCCTGATGCTCTGGGGTTCTCTCTGTGATAGCCAGGAGTTCATGAGGGGCACCAGCTCTGGAGCCGAGGCTGTCTGCAGGCTCTGCAGAGCTGCTGCCTACCCCCAGCCTCCAGAGGAGGGAGGGGTTCATGCATCCTCCATCCTGACCTGCCCCTTCCTAGTTTGTGGACACCCTGTTCTGCAGAGAAAAATGGTTTCTTTTTTTTTTTAAGCACAATTAGTCCCAAACCATAAAGTCTAAGAAGCAATTCCCCTCGAGGACCCTCCAAAGAGGGTTTTACATGTTCCTTGGGTTATCCTTGAAAAGCCTTCAAAATTTCTAAAGCATTGCAATTATTTCCACAGGCTGAATCCAGCAGTTCTTGGAAAGGTTTCAAAGGGTACAGTGGCAGCAGTTCTCTGTAGCCTCTCCTCCCTCGTCACAGCAGAAACCTTCAAAAAGAGATGCAAATCTTCACTGGAATATTCTCTCTACCCTGGCTCTGCCACTGCTGCTCAGCCACAGAGGGTCCATTCAATTCTTTGCCCAAGAGATGCCGTCCAAGTAGGTGGCCCAAGGGAGAGCCCCTGAACCTAAGCTATAATCCTAAAGGGCCAATAGAGCTCTCTATTCTGGGGCAGGAGCAATTTCACCTGTCCTCAAATTTCCTCAAGAGAGGCAACATGGAGGTGGCTGGTGGATGCTACGGTGGGGCTGGCTCTCCCAGTTAAAGCCAGGTTTGGAGAGAACGGTTATTCCTGGGTTTCCTGGAAGAAACTATCTTCTCAGCTGGATGCAGTGGCTCATGCCTATAATCCTAGCACTCTGGGAGGCCGAGGCGGGCGGATTCTTTGAGCTCAGGAGTTCAAGACCAGCCTAAGCAAGAGCAAGATCCTGTCTCTACTAAAAAAATAGAAAGAAATTAGCTAGACAACTAAAAATATGTAGAAAAAATTAGCCGGACATGGGGGCACATGCCTGTAGTCCCAGCTATTTGGAAGTCTGAGGCAGAAGGATGGCTTGAGCCCAGGAGTTTGAGGTTGCTGTGAGCTAAGCTGATGCCACGGCACTCTAGCCCAGGCAACAGAGCGAGACTCTGTCTCCAGAAAAAAAAAAGAAAGAAACAAACTATCTTCTCTATACTGATAACTGAGCAAGAGGGAAGTTATTAGAATTGCAGCATGAAGGATTTTAGCTAGACATCAAGTGGGCCTTCCAGATGAATATAGTGATTAAGAACATATAGACTGTGAAGTCCAATCCATCTGGGCTTGATATATCGGCTCCATCAAATACCAGCTCTGTGACTTTGGGTAATGATTAAACCTCTCTGAGTCTCCATTTTTTCATCCCTAAAAGGGTATAATAATAGCGGTGACCTCACAGGATTATTGAGAAGATTACACAAGACATTGAACATAAAATTCTCAACACAAGTGCCTATGCTAAGGTACAAGAACAACAACAATAATAATAACCAGGTGAGGTAACCGAGTATCTATGGAAATGTTTGATAAACATTTAACAAATACAGGCCAAATTTTAGTGATCTCTAGAATCAACACCTTTCAGATGCAGGATTCCTAGAATTCGCCCCCAACCTGGCTATCTTTAAAATGGAGCCGAGGACATGTGCTTATAAAAAAATATTGAGATTCTTTGAGACTTACCTAGCAGTTTTGATGCACATTAGTTGTCTTCCAACATCTCCAGCTCCTCTAGGTATGTCCACCATTTGGGTGACCAACCTTTCCAGTTTGCCAGGAACAAAGAAGTTTCCCGAGATGCAGGTCTTTTGGAGCCAAAACTGGGTAAGTCCTGGGAAAACTGGGACAAGTTGGTCAGCTCCCAACACCTGAACACTGCCTTAAACATCACGCTTGAAGCAGTCGCCTCAAGGGCTGCCAACGATAGTGGGTGTTAGGTTCCCATACTGAAGCCACTCAGTGGGAAATTCCAAAAGTCCCCCACCCCTCCGCTCTCTGAAATACTATGCCCAGGCCAGTAGGGTTGCCAGATAGAATGCACAATGCCCAATTAAATTATACTAAACAATAATAAATGGGATATGCTTATAGTAAAAAATTGTTCATTGTTTACCTGAAAGTCAAATTTAACTGGACAACCCGTATTTTTATTTGTTAATCTGGCAGCCCTTCAGGCAAGGGCAGTCTGCCGAGGCAAGGCAAGCTGGCTTCTCGGGAGAGAGCCAGGAGAGTTACTAGGGAAACCTCAAACAGGAATTCATGGTCCCTATGGACACACCTTCTACTCTGCATTTGAGCCCCCAATTCCTTCATCCAGTGCCTTCCCTGGGCTTCCTGTCGTGCTTTGTTCTAGGGAAGATCATCTGGGGCAAGGCAAGATGAGATAGGCCTGGAAGCAGGCTGCATGATGCGTAATGGTTGGGAGTTTGGGCTTTGTAGACAGTGGGATTGGATTCATATCCCACCTCAGCCTAGGACACAGCACATTAAGTGGCAATTGTTGTTAATGCTTAGAGACTGACCTTTCTCTCGTTTCCCTTTTCTTTTCCCTTCTTAACTCATATCCAGCACTCTGCCAGACATTGAGGGCAATACAGAGGAATGGGATGGTTTCTAGACAAAGCCCTTCTCTGAAAGAGCTGACAGCTTCTTCTGGAAGGCATAGCAGAGACATTAATGAAATGGAGATCCAGACACAACTAACACTGAGCACTACCCTGTGCTTGGCCCTGCGTTAAGTGCACAAGTAAGTCAGCAGAGGGTCACCCTGTCCTTTCATCTTCAAGTAAAATTGGCTGGAGCCCCCACCCCAACCCTGTCAGGAAAGTCTAGTGTCTTCCTCAAGATTTCCGAGAATTCGGGGCGCGGGGTGGGGGAGACGGCGGGGCGTGGTTCTCAGAATTCCATCTGGTCCCAAATTGGAGCTTCTAAGGAACTTCTAATTTCACAATTCACCTTCCATGGCCACTCTTTTCTATTTTGTCACACCGCCTTGAGAACACTGTTCTTTCCTGATTTCTATAAAATAAAAACAAAAACCACTTACATGAAGGATTTGTGCAAGTAACAGAATTTACCAAGGTTTGGGTAGGTGAAGGGGTTATATGTTACAGCAACACAAACAATTAAAAATTGCTTACTAGACATTCCTGTCCTTAAAAGTCTCCAGCTACATTGCCACTTGGAATTCTTAGCAAACTCCAACATCGGGCCATGGACCCACTCTGGCTGTGTCCTCACCTCTCTCATTTCCTCTTTTCTCGTCTCTGTCCCACCCCAAATTCATGTTTATTTCTGATGAAGAGCAGTGTAGCTACACATGTGTTATCTTTCAATCCTTTCCATGAGAGCTTCTCCTTTGCCCCCCAATTAGAAATTATCAGGGTATTTTCCTTAAAAAAGGCTGTTCCTTTCCTAAGAGAAATTTTAATGTCCAGTAATGAAATAATCATTTTATCACCCTGTTCGTCTTGTACAGATATAATCACTATTAATCCCACAACACAGGAGGTAGTATTATTATACCCATTTTACACGTGAGTAAACGGAGATTTCTGAAGCCCCTGCCAGGACTGAAAGAGCTAGGATTGAAACCCAGTTCTTCTAAATCCGAGTCTAGTGTTCTTCTAGCTACCCAAGGGTGTTGGTGCAAACAGAATATATCAGAGAGTGCTAACTTATGTAATGCAGGCCATTAGAGACCAAATAGACCAGGGATGGGAGCTGGAGAAATTGCTCTCCGGTAGAGAGTTCCCTGACTGGGGAGAAGGGCCTACCTCCTGCTGGCTACAGGCCTTTCCCTCGGGCCAGCTCCAGAGCCAGCAGAGCAGAGCTTTCTGTGTACAACAGAATCACAGACCCCTGAGATTCACTAGGTCACTGGGTTCCTTAGTATTTTGGTCTAGGAGGGACTTCAGACACAACCTAGCTACCACACTATTGTTTCTTAAACAAATTTTGCTTCTATGTCTTAAAGCAATGGAAAGAAGTGGATACTGATGCTGTGTCCATCTTAAAGATGAGCAGAGTGTCAGAGAACTCAAGTGATTTGCCCAAGGTCACACAGCTAGTAAGTGGCAGAAGCCAGAATGCAAGGCTCTTGGGCTTCATGTGCTGTCAATGCCCTTCAGCCAAAGACCACCAGGAACACACTTGAGGTGGATCAAGTTGGGTTTATTGATCATCGCAGCAAAGGCAGACACCCCACTGTTCCCCACTTTGTGCATTTTCCCTCAAATGAGCAGTGAGCCCAACTCATGCAACCACAGATGTGCTCATGGTGATGTTTGGCTGGAAGGCATTGACAGAAATGGAGGCTTACCTAGACTCAGCTAAAGCTCACACTGCCTTGGACTCAGATCTCCCAGTTAGTAACAGTGATCACACAGGAGATTCCTTGTATCTGCCTGTTTGAGGTGCTAGCCTGCTCATATCTGGGAGGTAAGTTCATGGTGAATTGAGCTTGGATATTTCACCAAAGCCCTTCAGCTTTGGGTTTATTTTATTTTTCTAGGAGTGAGGTGCCTTGGGATATTTGTGGTTTATTTGATCAGATTTGTATTGTTCCTTGGTGAAAGTGTTCTCTAGCCTTCTATCAGGCACTCCTAATGTCTGTCTAAAGTCTTTGATGTTGTTTGTTTATAAGAAAAGTCTATAGAGAAAGGACAGGCATAGGTTCAATAAGTTTGTCCTTGACCTGCCCCTGTGGACTGAGGAGTTTGGAAGATCTTCTCAGACCGATGTCTGTTGGACAAACTTTGCCTCAGGTCATCATTTCAAAACTTTATAAGACTTCTCAATATTGTCATTGTGTCCCTGAGACTTACTTTCTTTAGTTTCATCTACTCAGAATCAGGGGATTTTATCTGGCCCCGATCACTAGTGATTGGTCTTTGGCCAAACTCTGGAGATATTGATATAAAGTCTGCCACCACCATCTTTGCAGACCTTTGAGTTCTCATGAGGTTTTTGCAGGCTAAAAATACTCCTCTTCCAGGCTAAACACCTGCTTCCTTCATGCTTTCTCACTGCAGTGCTAACTTGTACGCTTACCCCTCTGACTGGCACGGATTCACCAGGGACAATTTAAAATTGCAGTAGCCACTTTGAGGAGCTTTGGACATGAACAAAAGAGGTACTTTAGAACAAAAAACAAAAGAAACCCTCATAAGGAGATTGTCTTGTCTAAGATAGATCATTTTGTTTAACATAGGAGATATCACCTCCTCAGTTTCCATATTGTGAGGATAAATGAATACTGGCTGGCTTCTTAATTACACAGCTTGATGAAATTGTCAAGGGCCCATGTTACGTCAGCTACATGCTATCTCTATTGAGTGCGTATATCTCAAAATCTGTATTTCTACATATTAACCTTCTCCTTTCTCCTTGCAGAGGAAACACAACTAGCCTTTTACGGTGATAATTGCATATTTGACTACAGCTGACTCCGTCTTTTGTTTCGTGAGTTTTTTTTTTTCAGTTTCACTTCCTTTTTCCTTCTCTTGTGAAACATTAAAGATTAACTGATCAAAAAATCAGTTTGTTGTCTTGCATACACTCTAGGAACATCTAGTCCAGATAAAGTCAAACTTATCTAAAAGAAAATTCTAAAAGTTATTAAACTGTTACTTTTCCTGTACACTGAAAAGTACATTTACAAAATAGCCTTGTCACTATAGCTGTAAGAGAATAAGAACAGGCTTTATTGTCAAGATAAAAGAATTTTGTTGTGATTTAGTCTTCAGCACACTATTTTGGTTTGCTCAAGACCAGGGTTAAATTTATCATAATTCAAGCTTCTTAAATTTCTACCTTGAGTTTATGAATTAAACTGTTTCTATAACTTGTTTAAAATTAAAATTATATATATAAAATTGTATTTGACTAAATAGAATCATAACAATGTATATCTTTCAAAGGGTTCAATTTTATGAAATTCTTATAATGCTATAAATCATAAGGATTAGTGTATTAGCTAAATTGTACTTTCTAAATTCTCAGCTAACTTTAAGACCTCAGACCTAAGTGAATTATAAATAATCATTGGATGTCTAGACAGTTCCAAAAAGAGAAAAAAATGGATACACAGGTTTATACTTATTTTTTTTAAATGGCAATCAACAAACAAAATATACAAAACTTTTGGATAATATTTTATATATATTTTGCCTCTTAAAACTGTTAAAATGCTATTAAATAATTGTTCATGGAGAAAAATAGCTAAACAATTCTTTATTTTCTATTCTTTAGTTTTCTTTTGTGTTTGGAGAAAGAAAAGTTGGTTATTTTGATTAAAGATAAGAATTAATAAAAATGGTTAGTTATACTAGGTACAATAATTACAGAGAAATAGAAATATGCACGTAAAATAATGGATATTATTTTCAGTTTTCTTATTCAGAAAGTTGTTATAGTTTATTTATATGATTAATATAATATATATTATTTTACTTAACATACTAAGTTAATTATATTTAAAGATATAGTTAAAAGCTTTAGGTTATAACCTATTTTTATATTTATATATTTGTGTATGTATAAGTATGTATAAGTATGCATACATATAAAGCTATATTAATAAATCCATTACTACAAATTGTTACATGAATAATGTGTTAAAAGAGTAAGATTAGAATTTGAGTCTTTAATATAGAATGACTAAGTTATTTTATGCCCAGACTAGTAGAGCTTTCTTTTTGTTACCAAATTATTCTGTTAACTCTCAAAGCTTTTCAACGTATTTTGAAATCATTTTTCAAGAATCTTTATTTGTAAACAAAAAGCTAATTTCCTAACAGCTATTGCTTATTGCTGAATAATTTTACAATGTTGACTATAAATATTTCTTGCTTTAGATATTTATGACTTAAACCTTGTCCCTTCTAGCAACTATTCTTAATTTTGGTTTCCTAAATGCAGAATAATAAAACTATTAAGATATCTTTTATGCCTACACTGTGTTTGGGTTTCCTAAAATGACCATTAGGTGACACAAAGATTCGCCCTTTCACCCTGTAAAAAAACAGGCAATGCAAATAATTAGGTTTATCTAAATTTCGACAACATTTTTTTATTTTACCAGGCAGACACAGCCTTTGGAATAAAAGAAAGGTGTGTTCCTCTCCACATTTTTTTTTTTTTGAGACAGAGACAAGCTCTGTGGTCAGTGCAGTGGCATCATCAGTCATCATAGCTCACTGCAACCTCAAATTCCTGGTCTCAGGCAATCCTCCTGCCTCAACCTCCCCAGTATCTGGGACTACAGGCGCGTGCCACTACGCTCCACTAATTTTTTCTATTTTTAGTAGCGAGGAGGGCCTCACTCTTGCTCAGGCTGGTCTTGAACTCCTGAGCTCAGCCTCAACCTCCCAGAGTGCTAGGATTACAGGTGTGAGCCACCGCACCTGGCCCCTCCTCCAATTTTTAATTAAATGAAACTTACAAGAACTTTGTCCACCAAACTTAGTATTAAAATAGCCTGACAAATTAAAAATATAGTTTCTCTTTCTGATAGTAAAATATGTAAATGTAAATGTCTTTCAGTGATTGACTACTTTTCAGGTTAAAAGGAGCATACTCATGTTTAAGCACAAAGACTGATACAATACCTGTCTATCAAAACATTTTTCCAGGATTTTACATTCACGACCCCTTTTTCCTTGTGTTGTTCATAAAGTTTCTGGATAGGTGCTAAGAGTTCTGACAATTTCATGGGAATGGTCAGAGGTATATTGCTTATTTTAAGCTTTTATTAGATCCAGTAGCTAAAGCATAGCTATTTTGTCTAAGAGCTATAACGGCAGTATCAAAAACATGTAAAAACTACACCACGCAATGGGATGGACATATTTGAAACCTGGACTGAGGGGGGGAGGGGGGGTAAGGGCAACACACGTAACCTAAACATCTGTACCCTCATATTATGCTGAAATAAAAAAAAAAACATGTAAAAACTTCAATTAGCTGAGTTCTAGATCTCCACTAAACGTAATGGTTCCCCATGCTGTGCAAACTTCTATTGACAAACACTGCTCAGCACTTTTCAGTGAGTTGCCTAACCTCCTGGGAAACATCCCTGCTTTCCCCTTCACACTGTTTCTGCAACACTCTAAAGCCAGTCATGCTTCTTTGCTGACTTGAAGAAGGAGCAACCTACAGTTGTTTACTTCTGTTAGGGAATTCTCCGTACCCTGAGCAGAGCTTCAGAGACACCAACCCACGTTGCAAGAACTGTTTACTCAAAAAATCTGTTACCTTTGAGGAACTCAACATGGGGTCATTCCTCTTGTCATAAATGCTACTTTTGCTCCCAAGTCAGACATCAGGCATCAACATCACAGCCTAACTTGTCCTGTGTGTTTAGGATAATGTTTAGAGACTTTCAGATATTTAAAGCTACCGCTCCTCCAGAGGATCACGTTTCTCTAAAAATAATTTTGAAAATTACCCCAAAATTGCCCAATTACCTCCAAAATGAAGCTACTTTGGAGAACTCCCAGATCGCCTCTTCATGCATACTATGACAGCAACAATTCCCACATTCGAAATAATACAACTGGCAAAAACGATTCAAAACTTGTTTCTGACTCTGGCAAAAGTCCTAAATAACATCTACTCTGAAAGTCCAGTAAACCATTCTAAATTCAGTAGCTGGGGTTGTTATGGACAATCACGTTACCCTTGATTTCCTCTTCACTAGTCTAGGGGAATTTTATGCCACAGCAAATACTTCTTGCTACACCTATATACTACAAGATACGTAAAACAGCTAAAAAATAAAGGCATTTGTTTCCTGGAGTAATAATCATTTTGTTTCTGATAACTGTTAGTATTACAATTAACTGATGTGTTCTGTCCAGAGTTTCAAATGCTATTGCACGTCCATTGTCTTATTAGAGGATTCAACAATTCATCCTGCAATATAACGAGCAGAATGGACTAATTCTAGTTCTACTACAGACTGCATTCTCTGAACAACTTTCTGATCAGCAAAATCTTGGCAATGGTGACAATCTGGCTATCACAGATTAATGTCCTGCAGCCTGACTTCATCTGCCCTTGGCTATAAGGGGGGCATTAAGAAAGAAACAAGCAGCCCCTGACATCTAGGACCTGGTCTGGTCCTATCAGTTGGGCCTTGCTGTTCTCCTGCTAAACAATTTCACAGAACATCAACATTGGACAAGGCCATTCCATGACCATGATGGATCAAAACAAAATGAGACCACTGTGTAATCAGATCTGAACACAGACAAAACATGAACAGTGTCTAAACCATAGACATGACCAAACTTCCCCCTGCTCTGGTTAATATGAGTAACTTCTGCTTCATTAATTGCATCTTTATCTTTGCTCTCATCTTCCCTTCTTATAGATAACTTTTATTGAGATCCCCGATTATAGAATTACCCTGCTTCCTGACAGCATTCAAACAAGAATAAAGCCCCACTTCCTTAGACCTTCTCCCAAATCACTTAAGACAAGTCCAAATCCTATAATAAATCATTCCTAACACCCTCTTACCGAGACACCCCCTGATTCCCCGTGGTGTGCATTCTCCCTCGCTGCAACGAGTAACACATATATTACCTCACTTTTATCCCACAAGCAAGAAATTATTACCACCCCATTTTACAGATAACAAAAGTGAGGCTCAGAATTTACCTTTCCCAAGACTATCCAGCTAATAAGCCAAGAAACCACATAAGAACTAGGACTTGCTCTTTGCAGTATGCCACACTGCCGTTAAAGGGAGATTTTATGTTCCTGGCAATTCATCTAAAGAAAACTCCAACTTCCAACAGGTTACGTCTTACCATTAGTTGACATATTGGTATATTGTCCTCTCCATGATTATCCTTGGCCACTTTGAATGCTATCGTTAACCTGGCACGCAATAGTTGCTCATTAAATTGTGTGTGTGTGTGAGTGTGTGTGTGCGCGCGCACGTGTGTGTTGTGGGTTGGGTGGGCTGTGATATATCTTGATATGTCATGTGATTTTTTTTTCTGGGGCTGCACCTGGTTGCTAGAATCACCCAAACTATCTACACAGAACAAAACCAGGCAAACCTCCTTCTGCAGGCCCCTTCCAGGCTGGCCCTAATAAAGCTAAGGAGCACAGTCGGTCTTGGTAAGACTGTTGCTAGCTCAGCGCAGGAGTTTCCAGGGAGCATGAAGGGAGGGGCCTGAGCTGTCACTGCAGAGTTTCTGACTATTTAGTGCTGACAGCGAGCAACAGCAAGGATGGAATGAATTCTTACTGCAATCAACCTCCTGCCCACCTTGTGTTGGAAACAAGGGGTGGAGGAGAGGATTCAGAAGGGGCATAAGATATAGTCTCTGTTCTGGGGAGCTTACCTCAGCCTCCCCCACTGAGACTGCCTCCTGCCTTTTCTTCTCTCCCTCCCATCTGGGCCCAAGTGTTGAGACACTAAGGGAAACACTCTTGGGGAAGGGGGTCGGCGTACTGGCTGATGTGGGCATGAAGCACAGCCATGATGGCCCTTAGATGAAGAACTATGAGCATTCATTGACCTAGGCATGTCAGCCCTAAGATAATGCCCAGGCAAGAATGTCTCCAGGGGTGGGGAGGAGGGAGAAAGGGAGTGAAGAGAGGAAAAAAGTTTCAGCCATTTTTATGTAGCAGGGGCTTAGGGTCAGCGATCTGGATCTGAAATGTGTATCAGGGGGACAGACAAGCTTGCCTGGAGGCTGCAATCATTAAGGGCACTTCATTTGGACTATACTTTCCTTTAGGGTGGCTTGGTGAGCAGGTGGCAGCTTACAGCAGTAAGAATAGAGCTGTAGCTGCTCCCAGCCACCCCTGTTTTAGGGTACCATGAAAGGGCCACCTTCCCTGGGCCAGGCAAGCGACAGAGGAAGCCAGCAAGATGAGACCAAGGAGGAGGGTATGAAGTCTTGAGAAGGGGCTGGCAGGGTCCAATATCTCAGGTACAGTGGCTCTTTCCTGAGAATCAGCTGGGTCAGTGACTGCTATGGACTGCCCAAGACCATATTCAGGACCTTCCCCAAGGGCGCTGTGGCTGGTAGGGGCAGGAGCGTGTGCTAGATGGAGCCCACATGTAAGGGCCATAAGGACCAAGCACCTCTCTACACAAGGCCTAAGCTTAGTACAGTGTGCAAAAAGAAAATCAAAGCCTCAAGCACCTGTAAGAACTGGCCCCACAGATCATTCATTAAGGAAACTTCTTGCTAACCTCCCGTAAGCAACGACATGCAAATTGGACCTATGTCTGGCACTTAAAACTAAAGCTTATCCGATTTCACACTAATAATGAATTACAAGTTTATCTTACAGTTAGCAGAACTGAAGACAACTCAGAATCAGACATTCTTCCACCTGCCCAGGGATATCTACATAATCGATGCTTCCTTCAGTCCCTTATTTTATGTAAAATGTAGATTTTGGGGGCCTCACAAAAATGTAGCCACTACCTCAGCAGCCGTCCCTCCCCCCTGCTTTTATCTTTTTCTCTGTATGCCTTTAAAATGCTGAAGGTCTCAACCTCTCCTTTGGACAAAACTGCCACAGCTTGTCTGCAGTTTGTGTTTTTCCTGGGGGTGTCCTCAAAATCTTGGCTTAATAAACCTCCACTGGTTGAGATTTTTGCCTCAGTCATTTATTTGGGTTGACAAGTGTTTTGTTGGTGGCTGGCCTTTCTTAAATGATCAGAAAACATCTTCCCATCTCCACTCATAGATACAGGAGGAGAGTACGATCGTTGCTGTTCTTGAGATTTGATCCCTCAAGCTTTGATCTGGAAGGTTAGAGTGGAAGGCTGACTTGGTCCATCTGGACTTTCATCTTGTTTATCCCACAGCCACCATAGCCACCAGCCTGGTTTTATTTGTCCTCTTAGAAAGCCCCAACTCAGACAAGAACACAATGCCTCTTTCCCTCTCCCCAGCAGCCCAGCTAATACAGTCTGCATTTTGAAAAAGAACCTCCCTCCATTTCCCCTCCAAATAAGAGATAATAAATAGGAAAGAAAGTATCAATTAAGATGCAAATGGAAACATTTTTAAAGCACTGAAAAATTTTACTGGAGTCCCTCATTGGAAGGAGAATAGAGTTTCCTAAAGCATATTTCAGAGAATTCCAGTTCGGCAGGATCGTGAAAGGTACAATGTAAAAAGGTGTTCTGCAGGCAAATATGCTTGGGAAACAAACAAAGGTTTGTGAAAAAAAACTTTGGGTTAAACAGAGTTTTGTGAAAAAAGTGTCTCTATTTTGAGACTTCTCAGAACCTCTACTATGCCAATGTGCTTTGTGGTCTCTAAGAGATGGAGACGATAGTTTGCAGCTTGATACAGTTTATCAAGCACTTACTGTGTGCTGAGCTCTGTCCTAAGTGCTTCACATGTATTGATGCTCACACAACCCTCCTCACACAGGACAGATGCTGCTGTTATCTTTATTCTTTAATTCCTTCCCATATCCCAGTAGCCTAAACCTAAGGGCTGGCTTGACTTGGCAGGCTCTTTGGATCGCTACCATCCTGGCTTCCTCCTGGCCAGTGTCTTCTTGGCAGCTCCTTCCCTTACCTCACCCTCAGGAACCGGTCCATGCTCCATCCTCATCCTAGTGCAGACAAATGCCAAAGCCCCCAGTGAAGCTACTCTCTCCTGAGGACCTGCCTCTTTAGAAGGCTCTGAAGGGTGAATAATGTCCTGATTCTAGATTCAAGCCCATGGTTCCACCTGCCTCTGGAGTCCTCTGAGCTGACTCCCATGGCTGAGATGGGCCGGGGCTATGCTCTCCCCATCGATTCCCAGTGTCCAGTCGAAGGCTACTTTCAAATGCACAGGGACCAAACGTGTGTTCTTTAAAAGTCAGCCAACGTGGTGCCACAGAAGCTTGAAAAAATGCATGCCCAGGCCCTGGGAAGACCTGAAGTTGCAACAGCTGCAGGCAGAGGGCAGGGGCGGGGTGTTCCCTGCAGAGTGAATTCTGGTGGCAAGGGGATCCTTGATCTGTGGGGATGTGTGACCACTCTGGGCAGTGATCCAGAAAATTGAATTCACACACACCCACCTCTTCTTGGAGCAAGCAGAACAAACATTTTTTGCATCCTGTCCAGCTCCAGCCCTCCTCAATCTCCACCTCCCCCCCTCTGCCACACCAAAAGAAAAAAAGATTAAAAGCTCAGCTATTTTTAATTCTCTGCTTCTCCAAAAATTGGCCTGGATCTCACAACTGTTTTTTTTTTTTTCCTTCCCTCTACACTGGAGTTTTCATCGATTTGAAATGTTTTTGTTCCCTTAGGCCTTGGGCTGATGAGCCTCCTGAGGTAACCTCTTGGGCAGGCTACCTTGGTGAGGACCATGCTCTTGCTGGGGACATGGAAAGCCATCCCACAGCCCCGCCGCCCCCCTCCGCTGCTGGCCACCACAGCCTTCCAGAACCTCCTCTGGCATTTCCTGCTGTTCTTGTCTATATAATTCCTAAAATGGTTAGAATCTCCAAAGTGATATCTTTTCGTACGCTAGTGAGCAATGAGTTGCTTGAAGGCTGGCAGCCCCAAGGTAGATTCAGGACGGGGGCGAAGCTGGTCACCAGAAAGACCACAACAGGATTAGAGGGTTCAGCTCCACCCCACGCCCCAACCTCCGGGGAGGGGAAAGAGGCTGAAGGCTAAACTGATCATCAATGGCCAAGGGTTTAATCAATCATGCCTACTTAATGAAGTCTGCATAAAAAAACCAAAAACACAACAGAGTTCAGAGAGCTTGGGGATAGATAAACACACAGGGGGTTGCACATACATGTGCCAGGAGGCTGGTACTCCCCAACTCCACCAGGACAGAAGGTCCTGCGCTTCTGCCCTGCACATCTAGAAGTTTTAAGAATCTGATGAAAAAAAAATAAAAAATAAAAATAAAATAAAAAATAAAAAATAAATAAAAAAAAAAAAGAATCTGATGAGTTGAAGTTCTGAATGCCCTTGTAAAGTACACAAAGAGCTGTATGTGCTAGGACCCTTCCAGACCTTGCTCCATGTATCACTTCATCCTCTGTTTATTTATATCCTTTAAAATAGACTTTATAGTGAACTGGAAAACATATTTCCCTGAGTTCTGTGAGCCTGAGGAAGGAGTTGGGGGATCTCGGCTTCATAGCCGGTCAGCAAGAAGCATGGACAAAACAGCCCGGGGATTGTGATTGGCATTGCAAATGGGGGGCAGTCTTGGGCACTGAGCCCTGTGGGTTCTGAGCTAGTGTTGGAATCAACTAGAGGACATCCAACTGGTGTCCGCTGCAGAATTTACTGCTTGCTTGGTATACGGGGGAAATCACATACGGATTTGGTCACTGAAGTCTTCTATGTTGATCGTTGTGAGAGCAGAGGAAAAACAGTTTGTGGGTTTTTTCTACTCAGGCATCTACCCCTCCTCCAAATCCAGATCATTCTGTCCTCTGTGTGGAGAAGATCACTGGGCCTAAAACCTCCCAAGGAATCACAGCATTGGAGCCAGCACAGGTGACACTTCTAGAGGTCTCCAAGACTTTAGGGCTGACCACACTGGGCTGAGGCTGAGCCAAAGAGCCATGGAAAAAAACCTTTAGGCGGTTCCTTGGCCCCTCGTCAAGGCGGGCATCTAATAGCAGCCACTGGCAGCTTGGGAGGTGGGAACAAATCCTCTCGAGCCCATCCCCTAGAAAGCAGACTAAAACTAATTATAGCTGGTAGTTACTGAGTGCTTGGTATATGTCCAAGCCCGTTCTAACCATTTTACAGGTAATTATACATCGAATCTGTGAGATATCCTTATAAGGAAGATACTACTATTATGCCCATTTTGTAGGCAAGGCAACTGAGGCACAGAGAGGTCACATAGCTGGTAGAATACGGAACGACAATGAACCTAGACAATTTCATCAGATCCCAGGCTCTTAACCACTACCCATACCAGGTGTGGATGAGCCCCCTCTCCTGTCCTCCACCTCCTGATTTAGTCTTTCTCTCGGGACCTGGTTCCTGATGCCTGGGGGCTTCATCCACCTCAGAAAATCCTAGTGCTTTCGCTGTCGTAGGGCCCTAAGATAGTGTGGCCTTAGGGCACAGAGCAGGGAGCCCCTCCCAGGAATCTCAGGAGGGCTGGGAAAGGAAAGGAGAGAGGGGTAGAGAAGGAAGCAGCTAGTAAGGTAATTGGAAAGAGAGAATCCCCTTCTCTCCTCAGGCAATAAAGCTGCTCTGCCTACCTCCTCCACAGGCATAAATATGCACACACTCACATACACAGACTTCTGTGCTCAATTATTCTAGCAGAAGGGCAAAGCAGGGCTGCCAGAGAAGAGATTGCTTGTTAGTGAAGGAGCTTGGCAAATATGCCCTCCAGCTCTGCTTTTGAAAGAAGCCAGAGCTTTGGGGGCTGGGCGACCTGCACAGCCCCTGGGGCTTAGAGAGTCTCCAGCCAGGGCAGATACTAAGAGGCCCCTCTGCTGCTCTGCAGGGCTGGCTCATTCCAGACTCTGTGAGCCAAGCCTTGTGCACAGCCTCCAGGACTCTTGATCAAGCCCTAAGTCTCTATTTTGGAACATTCCTAAGGCAGACTCAATAGGGATACGCAGAGGAATCCTTGCTCCCTCTTGACTCTGCTTGTCCTGCAAACCCCCTCCTCCTGTCAGTCAGTGGGCTGAGAATAGAGCGCAGTCTCTGTCAGTTCCTTATGCTTTGACCCCTCTGCATAGAAGTACAGTCCTGGTGACCCCTCAGGTCCCTGAGAATAAGCTGGCTAAACATGAAAACAAAGCCTTCCCATAATGCTTCTCTCCCAAAGTCTCAACCATCCTGTCCGGTGGGAACCTGTCCACCTCACATCATCAGACATCTCTGCAATTGGTACCTATTCTCGTATTTTTATTTCTACCTTACTTTTACAGGCACATGATCTCACATGTATTTAGGTGGCTCAGTTCACTCATCTAAACAATGAAGATGATACTGCCCTGCACATCTAGAAGTTTTCAGAATCTGATGAGATGAAGTTCTGAATGCCCTTGTAAAGTACACAAAGGGCTGCGTGTGCTAGGCCAGGACACATGTGCATCTCACTCTGTGAGCTTCTCATCTACCTGAGTGTTCCCTTCCCAGTTCCCGGCACAGTACCCAGTAGGTCGGTGCTTCATGCATCCAGAGGTAAGACTGGGAGTGTAGCATTTTGGGACTGCAAATGATGGTCAAGCCTCTGTTACTGTGAGCTTGGACTACGCCCTTCTCGTAGGCCCCAAGAGCAGCATCAGGTGACACCAAGTGAAGTCAACATCACTCATTTTTCTTTAGAGGTGTGCAGTGGGAGCAGAGCTGTGCTGGGCTGTAAGAGATCAGATCAAGGCACAGTTTCTTCCCCCGTTAATGACAAGGAGGTGGGGTGAGGGCAATACCTGGGACCAACACTGTGAAGGTAGAGGGTGATGGGGGACAGTAGGAGACGTGGGGACCATTTGGCCCCTGGGTCCTTATTCATTCCAAACCATTTCAGAACCAGTCAATGTGAGCAGAGTGAAGGATGAAGGCTGAGTGGGACCGTTTCCCTCTAGCAGCAGGCAGACGGCTTAAGACTCAGAGGGGAGATGATGACAGCCTCATAGAACTGCAGGGGCCTTTTGAGGCTGCCATCTTCAGTTGACAGTTGAAGTCCAGAAACCTGAAGTAATTCATTCAAAGTAATTCATTCCGGGAAGGACACAACTATGACTGGAACTTAGGCAGCCCAACTCAAAGACCCTGTTTCATTGTATTCCCCACTCTCCCACTAGGGGAAACGGTTCTTTGTTATTTCCTATTCCCTCACCAATTTGATCTTCACAGCAGCCTCAGGAGTCAAGCAGGTCAAGGGCCATCATTCCTATTTTATACCAGAAGAATCTGAGGCCCAGGTAGATTTTTGCATTAATAGTGCATATTGGTAGCCGGGTGCAGTGACTCACACCTGGAATCCTAGCACTCTGGGAGGCCGAGGCAGGAGGATCGCTTGAGCTCAGGAGTTTGAAACCAGCCTGAGCAAGAATGAGACCCCATCTCTACCAAAAAGAAAGGAAAAAAAGAAACCCAGCTGGGTGTTGCAGTGCACCTGTAGTCCCAGCTACCCGGGAGGCTGAGGCAGGAGGATCCCTTGAGCCCAGAGGTTGAAGGTTGCAGTGAACTATGATGACGCCACTGCACTCTACCCAGGACAATGGAGTGAGATTTTGTCTCAGCAACAACAAAAAAACCAAGGCAACTGAACACCCCTCCTCACAACCCTCCACCCCTTCATATAATAAATAAATAAATAAATAGCACATGTTGGTGACATGGCCAGGAGCATAAGCTAGTGCTCCTGACAGGGCAGCTCAGCGGGTAAGGAAGGGCTCAGCTCCACAGATTACTGTCCGTGAGACCCTATCCTCTTTGGGGCTCAGCATTTGTATTCTCGAATATAAACTGGGGCATGATAATGGTACCGATCTCACCGGGCTGTTGTGAGGAGTGAAGCAGTGTATGTAGAGTTCCTGGCATGGTTGGAGGCACATAGTAAGTGCTCCATAACTCCGTGATTCTTCCTTTCTCTCTGCACCCTCCCCGGCCTCAGTGTCTCTCTCTTTACAAGGTGTCCAGTGGGAGGAGGAGGAGGGGTGGTTGATGACAAAAGCTGAGAAGTGAGCTTTGGACGGCGTAACTAGCAGTGTTCCCCTATCACCTGGCCCTAGCCCCGCCTCCCTCCCTCCTTCCCTCCCTCCCTCATCCCTAGGGAAGGACGTTGGAAAAAAGAATGTCCATGTCCGGAGCAGATTAGCAGGCCCCCAGCCATTTGTGTTCCTGAGCAGGCAGCCTGCAAAATCTTTACATACGAATTTTAAAAAATAATAAATCAGCAAATCCCAGTTGCCTGACCTTGGAGACAAAGGGACAGACAGATAGACATCAGATGTAGAGGAATGAGCCAGGAGGACTGAGGGCCCCACAGCTTGGCGGTGGGGGAAGAGATGAAGGCAAAGATGAAATGAAGGCGAGGAGATAAGTGTACACAAATACAAGTGATCACCACATGGTCCAATCCCTTTTCCCCCAGCCAGACAGCCAAGCTTTGTGGCCTAGGAGGATCGGAACTCCATCTCTCTTGGTACTACTAAAACCAAGGTCAATGCCAAGTCAAGAATCCTAGCCAGCAAGAGCTTGGCTCAGAAGAAATGCAAAGAAAATACTAAGTAATTGTTCTTTCCAGAAGCCCTTCCCCTTTAAGCCCCCACGTGCTTTGTAGCAAACTGTCCTGATTCTGTCTTGGGACCACTACAAGAGAATGTTATCTCCCAGCTATAAAATAAATCAGAGCCAGACTGGAGACTTGCATTCCTGTCTGGTTGCCTCCATTGTCACGACTCAAGTCTCACAGATTGCTCTTCCTTAAACCATGTCCTTGGGAGCAAGGTTTTGCCTGTTTCTTCTAGTATTTCTGTTTGGCTGCAGGTCCCTAGAGGCTACTATCTCCAGAACTGGCCCTCTTTAGGCTGAGCCAGGCTAGGCTAAACTAATCAGCCTCCAGCAAAAATCAAGGGCAGGCTTTTTGAGCACTTTCCTGCTAGGCACCCTTCAGCTTAGTATTTGGGCTCTTCTCAACTAAACAGTATTCCTGGCTTTGTGCTCATATCCTGTGGCCCTCTACAAGGAGGGCAGTTTCCTCAAACCAGCTGTCAAGTGTCTTGGCCCTTGGATTCCTGAGCTATGTTGCTCATTTCTCAGAGCAGCCAGGAGAATCTCTGGGCAAAGGTAGTGTTGGCTCTGCTCTGTCAGGAGAAGAGGTGAAGCTTTTCCCTACTCTTGAGCCAATGGGGAGGCTAGTCTCACTGGATCCAGGACTGCCAAGCTGGCAGCCCTAATGATTGGGCTCCCTGGGTCAAGTTCTCAGCACAAGGAAGGTGAGATTGGGAACAAGAGGAGCAAAGGGAGCTCACATCCTAGTGAGAAACATTTAGGATGTGGAGGTTCCTCGCTGGTCTCTAACCTGGTGCTTTTATTTCACTTTTGGTGCCCTCCAGCAGGGGCACCTCCTCCAAGTAGACCGATTGACATCCAGGGGCAAATCCAAATGCCCAGGTGGTATGGTCTCAACATGTCCCCCGGAATTCATGTGTTGGAAACTTAATCCCCAAAGCAACAATGTTGGGATGTGGGACCTTTGGGGAGGTTTTGGGAGATTCCACCCTCATGAATGGATTAATGCTGCTATAAAAAGGGTTTGTGGAAGGGGAGTCACTCTCGCTTGCCCTTCCACCTTTTGCCATGTGAGGACACAGTGTTGAGGATGCAGCAGCAAGATATCATCTTGGAACCAGAGACTGAACCTTACCAATGCCTTTATCTTGGACTTCCAGACTCCAGAAATGTGAGAAATTTCTGTCCTTTATAAATTACCCAGTCTATGGTATTCAATTATAGTAGCACAAAATGGACTAAGACAACAGGTGTTTGACTTCTGGGCTCTTAGTACTCCCTGCTTACTGTTGCTTCCCCCTCAAGAAAGAGGGTAAAGCAGGAAAAAGGAAACTTACATTTGCTGAACAAATATTGGTTGCCACACAGCGCCTTGGGCACTTTCCTATACATTATCCAATCCCATTTCTCTCTTTCTATTTTCTGCTTTTTTTTCCCCCAGAGTAGAGGGTGTGCCTCAGGTGCAAAGAATTGCATTGATTAGAATTCAGTTAGAGTCACACTATCATCATCAGTTCATGCATGGCCCACTTTGTTTCATTTTATTTCTATTTTGATTCATTTTATTTTATTTCTTTCCGTCTTTATCACCCTTCCTAATCCCATCTCCTTTCCCGATGGACACCCACTTGTGCGTCTGATTTACATAAATTATATTATTCTGTACATTGTCTGCTTCTTTGTTTCATGTAATATCACAATTATTGAGAGCTAATTATGTTGATATCTATGGATCTAATGTGTTCATTTTAATTACTGCATAATCCATTTTGCATATTTCACATATTATTTATTTATTCCCCTGTTGATGAATGCTTACATTGCTTCCAATTTCTATTACAATATTGCAACACACTTTTTTATGCAAGCCACTTTGTGTACCTGTGAGAGTAGTTCTTGGGGGATATAACAGAAGTAGAACTGCTCTATCATAGGGTATGTACAAATTCAAATTCTCTAAATACTTTCAAATTCCTCTCCAAAATGACTGCATCCATTTCATAATCCCTAACACTATGTGAGGATTCCTGTCTCCCTAGATCGTTACCACCATTTGTTATTAGCTTACTCTTTTGAAATGATTTGCCAGTCTGATATGTATAAAATAGTATCTTGGTGCTGCCTTAATTTGTCTTTTCCCTGGTTATAATGAGGTTGAACATTTCTTCAGATGATTATTACCTACTTATTTGGGCTTCCGCAACTGTAAGTTCCTACTTGTACATTTACTGTTTTCTCCATCGGGTTTCCTGTCTCTTTTTTGTCCTATATGTTTTGGATTTTTATATTTTTTGCTCATATACATCACAACTATTTTCTCCAGATTTATCACTTCTCTGTTCAATGTGCCCATTGTGTCCTTTGTAGAACAGAAACCTTTACTTTCAAGGGATGGTAATCAGATGTATCCACTCTTCTCTTTATGGTTTATGCTTTCCATGTCTTGTTTAAGAAAACGTGTCTACCCAATGCTGCAAAGATATTCTCCTACATTTTCTACAAGAGTTGTATAGTTTGGCCTTTCGTGTTTAAGTATTCAGTACCTCTAGAGTTTATAGTTATTTTGTATATGACATGAGATAAGCATTTAATATTATTTTTTTACATATCACTGTATTATGCCTGGTATATATAGCATGGACCTTTCCTGTGGCTCTCGGTTGATGAGCAGCAAGTCAAGATACATTGGTCAAGCTCCTATTATGTTTGGAGCCCTGAAGAGGGATTCTAGTGGAGTTTGTGATGCAGAACCTGCCTTCAGGGAACACGCCATCAGGCTGGGAAAATGAAACATGAACACAAAAATCCTTTTGAGAGTATATGCAAAGCAACACTGAGGTGAGGATAAATAAAGACCTTGGAAGCTGAGAATACAAGTTTGGAGGGTTAAAAAGGGAGCAGGGTACCTATTCCTGGGCTGGGGTGGATAAAAGAGTTGGACTCAGGCTACAGGAACACCATTGCATATCTGTACTCTGGGATGATCATCCAATCAAGCCAGCTTTATGCAGCTACTACAGAATGAAATAGGGGATAAGAGACACTGAGACTTCACCATTTGCTGTGATCTGGCCTTGCTGGTGCACTCAGGGTTTCCTTCCCATGCCCTTCTCCCTTCTTATTGCTCCTCAGCCCCAGGGTATCAATTGAGAAGGAAGCAAGGTCATTTCCGACTGCAGTCCAGGTACCCAGCCTACAAAATCTTCCTCAATCATCTGTCTCCCTTCTCAAAGCCATGGATTAAGTTGAAGGGAACTACTTATAAAATAATAACAATAATAGTAATACTAACAACAAAAATAAGTATAATAACCTCACAGCCTTTCTGGAGCTCACATCTTCTCTACAAATATGGTCTACTTTGGTCACCAGTGGGAAGGGAGGCAGCTGTTTGAGGAAGATTTTGTGGACGGGGTGCCTGGACTCCAATCAAAAAGGACCACAGGGTGTGGGAGACACGAGACAGGACTGAGCTGCCTCCCTTTTCCTAGAGGCCTTCCTCAGCCTAAACTTCTGGCTTTCAGTTTGGCTGCGCCTTTCATAGTCTGTGGCCAGAAAGGAAAAACTGGAGGCTTCAGAGAGCTTCAGCATCTTTCCTCCTCCGGCAGTTGCTCTCAGCCTCAGGATACTGCAACACGCCACACAGGGAGGCGTAACATACCTACAAAGGTAGGTGTAACATTCCAAACTCTGCCCTCCCAGGAGTTTGCACTGCAAAGCACACGCCAATTATCCTCAGCAGGGCAGCCTGGTTTTAGTGTAGCCTGCATGAGGAGCTGATTTTGCTTCTAGTAATCTCCTTCTGCTTTAGTGGTTTGAGATTCCGGAGGCGAAGAGTGGGGAAGGGAGTGTGGGGGAAGAAAAGCAAACAAAACTCATCAAAACTAACAAACAAAATAATTTCAGCTTCCAGCTTCTTAATCCTCTCAGGGCCTACTCCTCACTATGGCAACCATAAGCCTCCAGGCCTCCTCAGTCCTCAATCCAGTTGTTAGCAAAAAGCGGAGGCTGGCCGCTTTGCCTGGGATGATTTCAATACTGGGCAAATTAAACTGGTCCCGGGGAGCTGGGGAAGTTGAAGGAGGGAAGCAGCAGGGAGAAGAAAGGGAACACTGAGGGGAGGAATGACAGGTTTCCATTAGGCAGCATCTCAGGAACTCTCTTGGGAAGGTGGTGAAGGCCTCTACTGCCAATTTGTATTAACCCTCAACAGTCTTGGTGAAGGCCAACCCTGCCCATTCTCTTCCCCATTCCCCTCAGGCAAGACTCTGCAGGCTGAGGGAAGCTTCAGTGTGTGTAGGTACCAGTCAGCACAAAGTGATTTGCTCCTTTGGCCAAAAGCAAGATGAGGAGACGGAAAGTAAAAGTCAGCAGGGTTCCCACTTTTGCTGGTCATTGGTGAGAGTATAACTCTCCAAAGAAACAGGACGTGCATTCCTTGGGAAAGCTTCCTGGCAACAGAGCTCCTCTGACCTCCAACTCTGCCTCTCCAAGCCTCCCAGAGGCACCGTTCCCACAGCCTTCATTTGGTTGTGTCTGACCACTGCAGAGCGCTGACCCCCATGGATGGACAGCCCTCTGCCAAGATGGGCAGCCCTTAAAGTCATATCAGAGGCTGTGTAACCCCCACTGGCTACTGTCTTGGTAACTATCTTTCCGAAGAAACTGAGGCTGGAGCTGGGCATGGGGCTGGAACCAGATTCACCGACCTACACAATGAGCTGGGCCTTGACTTAGAAATCAGACGTCAGGCCAGTACTCAGGCAGTTCACATTGGTCCTATACCACAGAGGTATGGAGGAATTCTTAGATACTTTCTTAGCTTCATTCTTTGATGAGGAAAAAGGAGGTGATAATTTGGGGAGGAAGGGCTTGGGAGGCCCCTGGGAGTTTTGCTTATATCCACAGCTAGTGAAGGGTTACTTGTTCATTTTGTTTTCTTAGTGGGTTTGGTTTCCCCTACTGCAATGGGAAACAGATACTCCTTTCTCCTTAAAACGCTACCTTCCTTCCTTTGTATGTCCCCCTGTTCCTGATACCATCTGCACATACACTCTTCCCCATTCCATTAATGAGTAGCTGAGTCCCAGAATCTGAAAAAATAATTATCTTCCCTTCAGCCTCAACCCACAAGACTTTAATTACTTAAAGATTTTAATTTCTGAGCCAGGGGATAGTCTTGCTTTCACTCGTTCTTTCACGAAACATTTATTGAAAGTCACTAGACTAAACTCCATGAGGGCAGATGATTTCGCTCACCACTAAGTCTCCAGTGCTTCTTGGCACACAGTAGCTATTCAGTGAAAATTTTCTTAGCAAAGCCTACTCTGTTCATAATCTCAGAGTTTGTTGCTCACTTAAACAAGTAGCATCTAAAGCCTCCATTTAATGAACAACTACTATGTGCCAGGGCCTACGTTAACTACTTCATATACACATTCTAATAGAAAATTTACGATGACCCTCGGGGGTTAGAAACTACTATTAATTCTCTTTCACAGATAACAGTGGAGCTCAAGGATGTTAATTAATTTTCCCAAATTCTCATAGTTAAGAAATGGCAGAGCCTGATACCAAGCCCAGATCCCTTGGACTCCAAAGCCTGCCTCCCTCTACCTCTGGTGATAGGGAAGTGCCACTGAGACTAATGTCACTATTTGGCTTTCTGACATGCCAGTTAGCTTTGCACAGAGACAGTTCATTACTTGGCCACATACTTTCTTCCCAATCCTAGCAAATCAGTTTGTCCAAAGGGGCTGAGGGTAGAGTGTGCTAGGTTGAGAGAGGTTGCTAAGTACATATTTCTACTTGTAAATATCCCTTATACAAGTACAAACTTCTACCATTCAAAAACACTTTTTATCTCCTGTAGTCTTCACAGCAATCATGAAGAGTGTTCTGTTACTGTTACTCACTTTATAGATAAGGACACTGAGGCTCAGGGAGGTTATGCAAATTGCCTGAGGTCGCACAGCCAAGAAGTAGCAGAGCAGGAGCTAAAATCCACTCTTTTCTTGTTCTAGAACACCAGAGCACAAGCCATTGGGTCCCCTTGGCACATAAAGTGTTGGAAACATTGCTTTGTGTCATATGGCAATGCCATGTCCCAAATGGCCAATTGAGAAGAAGCCTTGCATCCCTCATGCTCTGTAAGAATTAGAAACAAATAATCTTGCAGGAAAACGTTTTTATGTCTTCTCTTCAAGGGTACTGTCTAAGAATTGCCCTCGTACTCCTCTCACCCCCCAACAGGACAGGGATATGTGCTCAAATGCAGCGCAAGCTGGCAAGTTGCTTCTATGAGTTTGGTATTTTCCCCCGGCACTGAATGACGACTAAGAGTGCATGTCACTCCTTCCCTCCATCTGTCATCTTTCCCCTCTGAGAATCTTTAATCATTTTGAAAGTCCAATGAATAAAGAAAGCAGGCCACCATGCCAGAGGTGAAAACACCTCTTGGGAAGTAGGCATTGATCATAAAGAGATCACAGCATCACAGAGCAAAAAACCAGATTACTGGGGATTTTGGCTTACCCTAAGTAGGCTTAACTCCTAAGTGGCAAAGAGGATTTCACAAGGATCCCTCAGAATTCAGGTAGTGATTCCTGTGGGGCCTTCCTCCTTGCTTCCCTCTCCCGCCTGCAGTCCAGCGCCCATTCCTCCCATAGTCAGAAGCAGCCTGCCTCTCCCACTCTCAAGGGACTCTTCTCCGAAAGAATAACATTCCCTGGGCTTCTTCACTGAATTCTTCATCTTCGCTGCCTGGGAATGACAACACTTCTCATTCGAAGCCCTGAGTGGGGGTGACCCGCCAGCCAGAGGAGCCAAGGGGAGGAAGAGACACAGTGGCGGGGGCTGG
>CAUYSK010046932.1:0-50792 GCA_963575035.1 Avahi laniger
GGTCTCAATGTCTGTATCCCCCCAAAGTCATCTGCCGAAGCCCTAACCCCCAAGGTAATGGTATTAGGAGGTGAGGCCTTTGGAGGTGATTAGCTCATGGGGGTGGAGGGCTCATGAATGAGATTAGTCCCCTTACAAAAAAGGCCCAAGGGAGCTTGTTTGCCCCTCCCTCCCCGTGAGGACACAGCAAGACGGTGTCTGTCCATGAGGAGGCAGACTCTCACCAGACACCGTATCTACTGTGCCTTGATCTTGGACATCCCAGACTCCAGAACTGTGAGAAATAAACTTCTGTTGTTCATAAACTACCCAGTTTATGGTATTATGTTATACCACATGTTACAGCAGCCCCAAAGGGCTAAGATATCATGCATTTGAACAACTTCTGGAGACAGGGCTGTGGTCCAAATCCGTTAGTGACTCTCAGAGTAGGACTTACAGAACAAACAGGCCACAAGGTATTCTGGAGAAGCCTGGGCAGGACTTGTGACAGCATCCAAATCAGGCTCTGAGGAATGAGCCTTCCTATGACCTATGGAGTCACAACTGCTGAGAATTAACTTTAACATTCATTTCCCCACTTACTATAGGAAGTAAGGAGTGAAGCACTGAGGAGACAGTGGTTCCTTTCCTGCTGGTTTCCCAGGCCCATCCCAAGATAGGGTACAGGGCAGGTGCCCGTGCCGCGGGTGGCCCTCACCCTCTTCACCAGGTGCACAGTCAGGCCTCACAAAATGTTAGCTACTATCAAATGGGGGCCTTTCCCACCAAAGAACACATTTAGAGGCAGAAAACATATTCAAAAACTTCCATTTTTCATTCTTATGCTCAAAAGTCACATAATGACCAGGTTAGTAAAACTGCTTTCATTTAGACTAGTGGGAACAGAATATCTGTTTCAAAGACAAATATAACCAATTTCCTACATATACTTGAAATTGTGTGTAGGTGTGTGTGTGTGTGTGTGTGTGTGTCCATACAGACAGATATATTACATTAATTGTTATGTTCCTCAGGGATGATTTACTCAATAACAAATGTGAAAATCAAATTCCGTTCATTGAGTGAAAAGTAATGAAATAATCTAAGATTATCTCTGAAAAGCTGGAGCCAATCTGTAGAAGATAAAAAATTATTTCCATAAATTAACTCATTCAACATACATGAAAACATTCTATCTTTATACTTCTATATTTTTCAAGCTCCTCCAGTCTGCCTGCCACCCCACTGCCGTTGACCAATGTCACCAATCACCTCCAAATGTCCCCACCCTTGCCACTCCCAGAGTTGGTCACCACAGGCACAGCACCCGGAGGGTGAGGTCCACAGCAGTGGGCCCTTTTCATAGCTTGGGGCACAGGGACAGCTGTAACTGTCAGGAATGTGAGACAAGTGTCAAAAATACATGACATCAGCTCTGTGGATTTTGAGCACTGATGGCTCTCTCTGTTCTGTGACTGTGTGAAACAAATTATGTTATCCCTTCTCTCTCAAGATAAAATGAAGTAGAAGATGAACTCTAGTTCCACCTCCTCAAATGACCTTCTCTGACGTGGCCTTTGCCCTCTCCCAGCTGTTTGAGGCCACACACATCTCTGTGAATCGCTTGCTGCCTTCTGGAAAATCCCCTCCTCAGCTTCTTCAGCCTCTAGGCATGAATTTCCTTTGCTGGCCACTCTACTTCTGATTATCTGTGCGCTGGTGGTGCTGCCTGGTTCTGTCTTAGCCCACAAAACCATCGCAGAAGCAGAATCTTTTTTTTTTTTTAAAGAAAATGCCCTGTGCCACTCCAGCAGAACAGATAAAAGCAGAGCTACTTCCCACTGGAGGAGAAGTTGGGGGCTTGAAGCCCCACCCCCTACCTCCCTTTCACCCACCGCTGCCTGGGACAGCTCTGCAGAGCTCTAGGGTTTGGAACCACCGGCAGTTTCCTTCAGCTCCATCTCCCGTCCCTCCTCTGCTCCTTCGACCTGGTGACCACCTCCTCGCTTTTTGCCCCAACTAAGCCCTGTGTCCTCCACATCCAGTTCAAAGAGCACCTTCTTTGTGATTCTTTCTGTACCAGGTAGCTTTGGTACCTTGGTACCCCTTATCCCCCGAAGTACCTTGTACTGCCTCCACTACTGTACAGGTACCATGCACTTGTTTACCTTTCTGCCTGATCTACTAGACTGTGATCATCTTTAAGGCAGACAAGATGACGATGACGGTGCGTGTGCTTGTGTGTGGTGTGGAGCGAGTCCCAGCTGAACCTAACACGAGGCTCCGCAGTGGCCTGGTTGTGAGGCCGGCGCCCTCACCCGCACGAAGAGGCTGTGGGGAGGGCAGCGAATGGAGAAACGGAGAGCAGAGGTGGCTGCTGGTCCCCAGCCCCACCAAGCAGAACTGAATCTCAGGCCCAGAAAGAGAGAGGGCCAGGCAAAATCCAAGCACCGCTGGCATGAGACTTTATGAAATATGAATTAAGGCAGAATACTGAAGGCCTCAGAGTCTCTTCTTTGAGATAGCATTTTCTCTATTTTGTTCACCAAGACCTAAATTTCTAAAAGGCCTACGTTTTTATGCAGTTCTGATGAATGAAATCCTGCCTAAAATAAGAGTTGACAAGCTCCCCAACTAGTAGTTGCTAGTGAAAAGAAACTCAAAAGAGATGAGAGATACTGGCACAGGTCCAGCATCTGAGCTGCAAAACCCATCCAGAAAGCCTGTCGGGTGAAGATGAAGGCTGACGCTACTCACAGGAATGGAGTGCTTGAAGCCCTTGTACTTGAAACCATTTTAAAAAACAAGAGCCCTTGCAAGGCTATCTGTAAGAGCCCCTTAGAATATCTGGACATGCACAGTTTAATGAAGAAAGTACCCATGAGAGCAAAAATCTCCTACTAATTGGTTGTCAGTTGGCAAACTGCATTTAGACTGGCTTCTGGAACTCTTAAAGTTATATAAATAGCCAGAGTTTCTGTTTTTGCGGAAGAGCCTCAAATCTCTCTGACTCCTCTTACTTTGGAAAATTAATAAGGGTGATAATTCTAGCAGACTCCTTTACCCCCACAGAAGGCTGAGGGTGGGCCACAGCAGGCCCTGATGTCCTGCCCAGTTTCCTGAGGCCCAGGCCAGATGCTGGGTGAACTAGCGAGAGCAGGCCTTTCGGGGAGCAGACTTGTTCATGAACACTGATGAGAAGCTCCCTCCAATCGTTTTTCTTTTCTTCCTTTTCTTTTTTTTTTTTTAAGTGAATACTCCCTGTATTTTGGTTAATCAACAATCTCCAGCACCCACTATAGACAAAACAGTATGCTACTCACTGAGCATACAAGAATAATCAAAACTACCCTCGCCCTGGCCCTGATGAGCATACATTCTCATGGAAGAGACAGACAAAAGACTAACAAAATAACTGCAAGCTGCGGTAAGACACTGGTGAAACCGAGAACACTAGCCCACTAGTCTAAACTCTAGAAGATAGCAGCAAGGGATTTTATGAGAGAGTATGAGAGACAGAACACGCAAGTGAGCAGGCATCCTCCCTTGAAAAAGGGCCTCAGTGATAAGGCCCTTTTGTATGAATTTACAATCCAATCCATGAATTTAGCTAACCTTTCTTGAACTATTTTATAATTAGGGAAAACATTATGACTGTTTGCCAGTCAGAGTTTTAGCTTCTTTTGATATTTATTAAAAACAAAAACTAGACCAGGCGTGGTGGCTCACACTTGTAATCCCATCACTCTGGGAGGCTAAGGTAGGAGGATCACATGAGGTCAGGAGTTTGAGACTAGCCTGGGCAACATAGCAAGATCCCATTTCTATTAAAAAATAAAATTAGCCTGGGGTGGTGGTGCAAGCCTGTAGTCCCAGCTACTAGGGAGGCTGATTCGGGAGGATCACTTGAGTCCAGGAGTTTGAAGTTACAGTAGGCTACGATCGTGTCACTGCACTCCAGCCTGGGCAACAGAATAAGACACTGTCTCAAAAAAGAAAAAATACAAAACCAAAACTAAACAACATTAAACTAAAATCCTCTATGCTGTAAGGTATTTAAAGGAAATATTTTGTATGCAAAAATTAGAAATCATTAGAAAACAGGAACAATACTGGACTTTTTAATATCACAATTCTGACCTAGTGAATACTGTGGCTGGTTTTTTGGGGGGCAAAGAGGATTTTTGACTCCCATGTTAGTAAACATAAATATATATATATCAAAATTATACTAACACTGATAACTTATCATTGACAAAATATTTTAATTTTATAAAGTTAATCTAATTCTTTGTTCAATTTTCCCTAAAAGACAGGAAACTGCTGCTAATTTTTTACTTCTTTAACTGAACTTTTTCTGAAATTATTTTCACTGAGATCAAGTCTTATATATGGCCATACAACCCTGAATGCACCCGATCTTGTCTGAGACAACGTATTTTCTAGGTAAATTTTAAATCAGATTTTACTCACGTCAAATGTTTACCAATTATAGTTTCAGTCATTGTGAAATTCTCTGTACTGACTGCTTGTTTTGTTTGTTTGTTTTATAAAGTCCAGTATCCTGGATCGAAATCTGAAGATTTTAAATCCGTCATGAAGACTTTATTCCTTTATTGATCTGAATTTAAAAATCGATTTTACTATGTCATGTGTTAGCAAATGTCAATTTTAATTTTACTTCTTTACTTTTTTAAGTTTTTCTCTACAACAGAATGTCAACTAATAAATGTAGAATGAATGACAGGGATAGAAAATCACTATTTGGCAACCATCACAGAGGTGGCTGATTTGGGCAGGAGTCATCCATGGAGGCTAGGGCTAGTGGATGAAAGTTTAATGAGCAATATTACTGTAACAATGGAATACGTACCAGGAAATATCAATTACCCAGAGGAAAAATGGTGAATTAAGCATGAAGAAATGTGGCAGACACAACGTGACCAAGTTGGCAAGGTGAGCATCACAGCAGTGGGACGGTTTAGCTGTGTGTGCTCCCCAGTGAGAGGTGCTGAGAGCAGCACAGCAGCCTCGCAGAGGTACTGCTGCCAAGGATGCGTGACCCGAATCTGGTCATGAGGAAATACGGGACAGACCCAGGCTGAGGATCTGCCAAGGCCATGAAGGACAGGAAAGGCTGATTTGTTTCCATTTTCGTGGTCCTCTCACAGTTTGGCACCAGTAAGGTCATTTACTCACTTGATCACAATCCTTCATGCATTCAAAAAATATTTATACTGAGTTCTACTAAGCTGTTAACATTATATGAGGTATCATGAAGCCATCTAGTTCTATGACACCTAATCTGTCTTTGAAACTGGGGAGGCAATATGGACATACACATTATAACATAAGAGATCCTATAAGGTTGTACAGTAAAACAAAGACTTCCTGGAATGAGGGAAACTTGGGGAACACTTAGTCCTGGATAGACAAGGTTTCATAGAGCTAGCTAAACACACTAAACCTTTTCGTATTTTAACCATTTGGCTGCATTTTTTTTCCTAAAATGTATTACATAGGTTGAATGTGGTGGCTCACGTCTGTAATTCTAGCACTTTAGGAGGCCAGAGGCCACAAGGATTGCTTGAGGCCAAGAGTTCAAGACCAGCCTGGGCAACACAGCAAGACTCTACCCTCAACCCCTCCCCCAAAACAGAAAAAATTGGCTGATGCATGCCTATAGTCCCAGCTACTCAGAAGGCTGAGGTGGGAGGATTACGTGAGCCCAGGATTTTGAGGTGGTAGTGAGCTAAAAGAAATGTATTACATACTTTTCTGCCTTCTTAAACTGAATACAATTTGGTCATGTTTTATGCAAATTTTGGTTGTGCAAAGCTAAACCATACAATGTAAAATATTAATAAAGTCTCACTTCATGAACATCTGAAATTACACAAGTGCTCCAAATTGAGAATAAGCATCGAGAATTATACAATTTCAAACTGGCAGGCTAAATGGACTACAACCTGTGTCTATACTACTGGCCCATGGCAAACCGTTTTATCTGGAAAACAGAAATAAGCCACCATACTTTGTGAGTCCTAGGGGAAAATTAGTCTCACGATTATATGAATTTTGAATTATGCAAAGGTCTCAGATACATCTCTTTCATAAAATACCATGGTATCAATTGCATCATGGTATTTAACCTCCTTATGATTTGGCATTAATTTTCTGGTCTGTACAGTGGTGAGTTCAAGACCTGATGGAATCTGCAGGTGGAGAAGACCCTGCTGGCTACCTACAAAGTATGCGTTTCCTCCTTCTTCCTCACTCGCAGAATCCCATTTTTATCCCTAAGAGCCTGTGCTACCAAAACTCCCAATTTTTCATTCTCCCTCAGCACAGGAAATGACAACGTGACATAGTTCTTGCCAAGGAGATGTAGGAAGATGTCTCTGGGGAGGGCTTCTCCTCTGAAACAAAAGGGCAAAGCTTCACTAGGAAGCTGGAAAAAAAATTCTTTTTGCTAAAAATACAAGATGTGAAGGCAGACACATAGCAGCCACCTAGAGACCAGAGGACTGAGGGCTGAGGCCTACCGAATGAGGGCAGCCTGGGAAAGTGGAGAAAGCGGGTCACTGGGAACATCATAGCACAGCTATGCCAACCCTGGGCTGTCTACCCCAGATTCCCTGCTGCATGAGAAAATAGCTCTTGTTAGTTTACCTTAAACGACTACCATTCAATCAGCAAAGGGCATTGATATTTGAGGACTATTTATGTGCCCCTCTTCTAAACAGTCTTATTTTACTATGCCTTTTACATTTTTATAGCTATTATTTATGCATTTTCAGACTTTTCTTTTGGTCAAAGAACTCTGCTCAGCAAACCGATGCATGGCATTCGCCAGACCAGAGCCGGGTCCAGCATGAGGCCCAACGAGACAGAAATGGGAAGTGGGAGAGAGAGCTTTAGTGGAGGTTTTCCATGCTTGAGAGTCACAGACAACAGACACTAACCTCCTCGCCTTTATCCATGTGGCCGTGAGGCCTGAACTGCTGCCCCATCGTGCCGCAAGCCCACTGACGAAGTCTACACAGAGGAGAGTAGATGTGAAGTATCCCAGGAAATGGAACTTGACCCACGGGGATTCAATTAGTCCTGATGATCATCCTACCACTGAACTTCTAGTATGTGAGCTAATAAATGGTTTTACTATTTACACCAGTTTGAGTCAGTGTTGTGTTACTTGCAAAGAGGAACATTCTAACTGCCTCAAAATGTGAAACACCTTGCCCACTGTGAGAACAGAAGCTGGCCCAATCCCCTCCACCACCATCCCCGCCACCGTCAATACCTCTGATATCCACCTCCACCTCCACCATCAGCTCCACCATCAACTCCACTGTCACCATCACCCCCACCTCCTCCACCTCCATGACCTACCACCAACACCTCCGTCTTCACCACAAGCACCATCACCACCTCCGGTCTTACCTCCATCTCCATCCATTGCCTCCTCTGCTACCACCTTCTCCACCACGATCCCCATCATCACCTCCACCATCCCTACCACCACCACCACTTCCTCTACTTCCACAAGCACCAGCACCTCTACTTTTACCACCACCACCTCCACCTTAGCACACCTCCAGCACTACCTCCACCTCCACCATCACCACTACCTCCACCAGCACCACCAGCACTACCTCCACTTCCAACCCCTCCACCACCACCACTCCATGTACTTTGCCTATTCAACAGATTTCCCCTGCATTTCTTAGTGCTTAGGCCTGTTCCCCATAAAAGAAGTGAATAGATGAAGTAAGTTGGTTATTTTATCTGCTATCTGTCAAATGAATTGTATTACCTTACAGGTCTTCCTGCTTTTTGATCCCCATTATTTTAATATTTAATTGTCTCTAAGCTTTCCTTTATTCAGCTGCTGCAGTTCATGAAGCAATCAATCAAACAAAAATCGACCAACATAGATTGAACAAGAATAAAATTTGTCATGTTTGATATTTGGGAGAATACAAAAGACATGCTCCTTGCCCTGGAAGAGCTGGAGTCCATGACACAGTCAAGGAACAACATGTGCACTAAGAGTCAAGGGCACAGTGAGGAGATCCGCCGGTGGCCTTGGGGCCAGCACCTACTCTGACACAGAAGAGATGTGAAAGTGAACAAAAAGATACACAAGTCTCTAGAGCTCGGGGCGAGAGGAGCAGCCGTGGGCCCAGAGCAGAGAGGACCCACGAGGCTTGCTGCGGTTTCTTCCAGACCCTCATGCTGGTGAGGGGAGTGGCGGTGATCCAAGTGGGAGTGAGAGAGGTAGACAAGGCCGCCCCTCCCACAGAACGGGGAAGCCAGTACGCTGGTGTCCGTGTCCCTTCACGGTATCTCCTTCCACCCCGTTCTCACCCGTCAGTGCTCAGCTGCTCATTCACCAGCCAGGTGGCCCACGGAACCTGGAATGTGTTCGAAGCCAAAGGGGAATTTAGTTGCAAAACAGGCCTCTGGGGCCTCTGAGGCTCCCACAGATCTCATGGTAGGAAGTCTCAAGAAGTAGATGAAGAGGGAGACATTTTTCATCATTGATATCTTCACAGGGTTACATGTATTTCCCATGAGTCTGCATGGGGATTCTTCTTTATCGGGAGAAAGAAGTATTTTTTCGAATGTGAAAAAAACCACTAATATTAGAAAAACCATAGAACTATTATTTAGGCAGTGGTAAAATGTGATTTGGTAGGCCCAAAATGTACTCAAATGTAACACTCCAAATAATATCAAAATTTCCCCTCTAATGACAAAAGCTCCTCTAAAGGTTTTGAAACATGTATCCTTTTTGCCTAATGATTCTCAGGGAAGACAGAATCCTCCTTTCCCCTAAGGTTAAGGGAACATCACCATAAACTATTAATTGGGTCACTGTTTCTATTTGTTGTGCATAAAACTTTTTGTAGTACTTTTCTGTTGGCATAGAGAAGTAGCAATCTCGATTTATACATACAAAGCAGGAAATAAATTGCTTAAGTTTATGTTCCAGAATAGATTCTCTTCAAACTGAATGAATCGGCTCTACTCTCCTATTTTAGGAAGGAGGACTGATCAATTATCACTTAAACTTCTTTGAGTACACACTTAGAACCTGAGAGGGAGGAAGGGACAGAAGTGAAAATGTAAGCTGATCGCTCTAAACAAGCAATGAAGGACACTAGAGTGAATTGGAACAGCTAAGAACGTAAACAACATTCACTAAATCTAAATTTTTTCTTCATATTGATTGTCAATGTATCATTCCATCACCCCAAGGAAAAAAATAACCTGCCACCTGGTTTATATAGCATTTCACCCATTAAAACATGGAAGAAAAACTCAGGTTTTCTAGGCAAAATACATCTCCAGAACAGGCGTGTCCAGTCCAGATCTCGCCTGAGAAAATTTCCCTGAGTATCTCTGGGACACCGTCTCAAGGAACTGGGGAGACTGGCTGCATTCCAGTCCTGCTCAGCAAACTAGGATGCCAATGGATTATGCTGCAGGGTTTACAAAATGAACTAGAATGCCCATCCCATTTAATCCCCACAGAGAAAGCTGAAACAATCACTTCTCCCCGGGAGTGAAATGGCATCATTCTGATGATGTCCGGGACCAAAGCCAAAAGTCTCAGCTGGACCCTGAGGCTTCTCGGCCAGAAATTGGGACCCTGAAACCACAGCAAGTGGCTCTCTTGCTCCACTTGCTGTATTTTTCCCAAAGCAATAAAAGTTGTATTTTTTCTTAGACAAATTTGGAAGAGTAAAAAGTAAAATGTAAAAATAACAGTATAAATGTTATTCTGTTGGTCATACAAACTGGTTATGTACATATCACAGGAGATTATTAACTAAGTCTATATCTTTGTATTTTAAGGTTCTCTATTTACTTCGGTAGTCACAGGAAGCCATGCATTTAATAAGCATTTTTATAAATTTTAAAAATAGCATGTAATATAATAAAATTTTCAGTCTTTTTTGAACTGGAACATTTATGAAGAGATATCTATGGTGGGCTAAGCTATTTCCGAAAGGGAATAGGATCATCTATTCCTACATGATTCAAAGTCATTACGCATCCTTTACTAAGTATCTTCCTTTAGACTTTGTGGCTAAGGTTTTAAAACTTTGTTCTCCATGATTATATTACAAAGTCAACTTCCTTAGAGAACCAATTCTGAACACCTTTCACCTCCTATGAAACCCTTTTCTAATCCACACATTTTTCCAAAAGTATATTACTTCCTCTTTTTAAAGAAGAAGATAGAATTGCAAAAGCTTAGGGAAAAACATCCTTTTCAGCACCATGTCAAAGATGTTATAAGTCTCTACAAATTTTGGATATTATAGTATTAATTGCCATATCTTATGGTAGAAAGTGGGAGTAGCCAAGCTGTTAAGCGCTTCCTTTTATTTTTTTATTGTTTAGAAAATCAGTTTACTGCTTTTCTAAAAATGGAACATGTTCATTGTAAAAATTTCTAACGTTCTAAAAATGTTCAAAGAGTAAAACAAATATAAATTGCCGCCCATCCCCCAAAAACCTGGGAAAGAAAATGAACACAAATTGCAAAAAATCCAAATTGATTGCAGTAATCAGATTTCATTAATTAACACATAAATATGAAAGAAAGATGAAATGTCAGTATACCAAAGTCCATGGCCTCTCGATGTATTCTTCAGAAGTAGAAAACCAAAATTAAAAACAACATAGTCCATGAAGCCAGTAAACCATTACACTCGAACACACAGCTCCTCCCTCGAATCAGCCTTCTGCGAACTTTAATTTTTTCTCTCTTTTAACCTCAATGTCAAAATGTCTCCCCTTCAGGGATGCTAAGACATTTCAATTTTGAGATAAAGTCAAATAGGAAAGACTAGCAAAAAAAAGGAAATTAATTCTGCGCCTGGGTAGTGTTATTCTTTTCTTTGCTTGGACTGTGTACTAACTTCAGCCAGATCAACTCTTCTTTCATGGAATGAGGCAGAGAATAAACTGTCAGATTTTTAAACATATTTGTCATGATAAAAAGATAACTCTATTTGTCATGTTTTCTTCATAGTGGAAATAATCCATTTCTATTTGTGGGACACTGAAGGCAACCTTTCATGAAGTAAAGCTTTTTTTCTGTCATATTCTAGAGAAATTTTAATCTCTTCCCCAATCAGAATGATTCTGTTTAAGCAAGTAAACATATTTTATGACATGTCAAATTAATCAGTTATCTGATTATGATTTAGTAATGACAATATTTAGCATGATAGAAAAAAACCCTGGTAACATTTCAATTTCTACTTTTATATTCCAACAAATAATTCAAATCTGTTTCTCAATGAACTCAAAGTTTCACTTTTGAAAAGCAACTCAGTTAATTTTAAAGTATATTTATATTTTCTTTAGTCACTTTAACTGTTAGGTCTACTTAGCAAGAATTTTGTCTTTTAACTCTTTTTCTCAGTTGTTGGTTAAACATCTTTCAATAGGTCACATTTTACCTTTTTATGTCTTGTGTCATAAAGTGTTCAAGACCACTTTTAAGTAAAATATTTGAATAAAATTATTTTAGTAAACATGAAAAATTAAAGTAAAAAAATAGAACACTCCCATTTACTGAGCTTTTATTTTCATTAGTTATAGGTAAGATGTAAAAGACAGGGTTTTATTTCAGACTTTGATACCATTTTGGAATCAATGGTCAATGGTACCTGTATAATTTGGAAGTTTTCAGAACTCAAAGGAGAGAAATACACACATCTAGTCTACTAAGCACCCTAAACATTCATTAATTTGCCATTGAACCCTATGATACATAAATCTATATAAAACCTTTTCACAGCAGAGAAAATTCTAGTATTTTCTTTACGGCATTACGGTATCTTTCTTATTCAAGTGGGGCCTGATAGTGCCCGTGTTCCTCCAAAAACATGCATGAATTTACCATATATCTATACGAAAACCTGCCACTTGGCTTGAAAAAAAAATATGACCATTAATGTTAATCACTTAGAATAGAAAGAAAGCACCATCGTTAACCGAATTGGGATCTGCTGTAATAATATTAGAGTAATTATTGTCTGGCACTACCAGGAAGTTGGGTGGTTGGAGTTAATCAGATACTTAAGTCCCTACTTATATTAACATGTGGATTTGTGACTTTCTAAGAAATTTACATTAATACTCTATTGAACTTGATTCAATTTTTCTTGTAAAGTTCAGGAAGCATTTCTCTATTTTCATCTTTGCATCACAATCATCATTATGAACCATTTATTATAAATGTATCATACACATACTAGTTAAGAAAGCATTCTGGTTGGTAACCTGCTGGATAAACCATTTTTGAATAAAAAATGCCTACCACAAAATAAGCTTGTCGCATTTTTATGAAAATGAAAAATAAAATAAAAATTTTCACATTATTTGAAAAATGAGAAAAGCATTGGCCAGTCCACTTACAGTGAGCTCACAGAAATCGAAGCTATCAAGGCTTTTGCTTCTGTGTAGTCTCCCTTTAATTCGTCTTAAAGAGGGTTTTCCTTGGCTGACACTAGAAGTAGCACCATTAGGATTTTCAGAGGATGGCGTTACCCTGCAAGAAGGGAAAAAATTCTTAAAAAGACGTGTTTACAGGTGAGCACATTTTTCAAGTTTGAAGTGAACATTTACTTGGGGCTAGCTTAGAAAACGTCACGCTCCTTTTTTTCAACCAAAAAGCCAAAAACCACAGTGGAGCTACAATCTATCAGATACCTCTTCTAAATATTTCTTAGCAGCTGGCTAGTTTAGAAATCTTAGAGTTCAAATATTCCAACATTAAGATTCATTAAAAGTCAACTCTGCAACCATCAAAGAAGCAGTTAAGACGAGATGGAAGTTACCGAGGTAACTCAGGGGTATCTGCTTCCCTCTGGGTACTTATTTATCCAGCACGCAGTCCGGTGCCTGGTGCATCCAGTACAAGTCAGCTAGTATTGTGCATATCCACAGATACTGTTCAGCATGCTTTTGTTAAGCATGAAAATAACTCTTACAAATTTAAACATGACGGTCAACACTTAATTCAGCATAATTATGGAATCAAGAAAACAGATAAGAAATAGCAAATAGACAAGTCATATAAACAGTGCATGTTGGGATATATGTACATACATAGTCTCAAGATTGGCACATGCTCTCTCGTTTCTATGTCCCTACTGGTGGCAGCCTTAGAACAAACTAGCTAGAAAGAAGATGTCCTGGGTACCTGCAAGGAAATTGTTCAGTAGTTTACTGTCTTAGAAATGATAAAGTTTATAAAATAATGATACTGATTTCTGTGGTTTATGAAAATCAGTTTCCTTATTTTATGATCATATCTCCTATTTGTGATATAATCTATGTTAAAATATTTGTCAACCTTTGTGACCTACTTAATTTTTTATATCTAAAATGTCATCTGAAAGGGGTAATACAGGTCTCTAATTGCTTAAAAAAGACACACAAGATGGACCATTAGCAAAACAAATTTGATTTATATATTAATAAAAGTAAATATAAAACAGACTAGGTATGGCTACAGTTCAGAATAAAAGTAATACATTCATATAGTTAAAATATTTGAAGAGTACAGAAAGAGACAAAAATGGAAAGTCACAGCTGCCCTCCTCTCCCTCCTCATCCCTTTTCCAAAACCAATCACTATTAACAGTTCTTCGTATTGTATAACCTTTCAAATACTCATGCTTTTCTATGCATGTATTTATTTCCTTTTACATTTTTTTAGTAAGGTGATCAAAGTGTTCACATTTTCTGCACTTTATCTTTTTCACCTAATAATATACTTTGAAACTCTTCCCATAATAACCCATACAGCACTATTTCATCCCTCTGCTAAACAGTACTCCATAATATAGATGTAACATAATTTATTCAACCATTCCCCTACTGAGGGGCATTTAGTTTGTTTTCAAATGTTTGATATCAAACCATAAAGCAATGATCATCTTTGACAAAATCTTTGGGTACAAATGTAATATTTACTTAGGAAAGACTCCTAGAAGTAGAAATGCAGGGTCACAGGTAGGAGCTTTCTAAACGTTGATAGTTACTACCTTTCAAAAAGGCTGTACGAATCTGCACCTCCATCAACGGTATATGAAAATGCCTGTTTGGGGGAGTCCTTAAACACAAGGGCAACTTCACCATGTTATTATTTTATAACTTGACCTCTCCATGCCTTTCATGACATTTTTGTCTTGACAAACTGCTGCTTCTGTACAAAGGACTATTATAGAGCTTCCCATCATGAATATGGCTTTGTCAATTGATCCTTCTATGCCTATTAGTTTGTGCTTTTTATATTTTGAATATTTTTTATTAGATATCTTAATGTTTATGAATGATTTTTTAGGGATTTAATCTTTTATCATATAAAAAGATTCTGTGTCAATTAAAGATTTTACCATAAATGCCATTTTATCTGATGATAATTTTTTATATTAACCTTTTCCTGGTTTATCTTTTTTTGTGTGCTTGTATCTTCAACCTTTCCAAGTCTCTCTTTTTTTAAGTTGTACCTTTAACCTTAGTAAATAACATATAGCTGGATTGTTTTTTTTTTTACCCAATCTAAGAGTCAATAACTTTTGAGAGGAACTTAATCCATTTGAATTTATTGTTTACTGATGTTTAAATTTATTCCTGCCATCTTGTTTTATGTTTTTTCTTAAAATGCTTTCTTCTTTATTTTTCCATCTTATTAGTATGATTAAGTTTTCTTTGCCCCCACCCACTCTGCGACTTTTTTCCCCTTCCAATCAGTAGTTTGAAAGTTATATATTAAGGCAACTCCAACTTTAGCTAACTAACTACATACACACATGCACATTAACATATCTATGTATCTATATACACACGTATATATACACAGACATACACACACACATATATATTTAAACTCATATTTTCCTATCAACACTGAGGGGTCATCAGTATTCTCACCTCCTCTTGAACAATAAATGACATTAGCACATCGTCATTCCCCTTCTTTCCCAGCATCCCTACATCCCCACTAAAAGGCCCTATCCCCCCTTGGAAACAGTTTCCAGGTTTCCTAACTTCTTGTTCAGAGTTTTTTGTTTGTTTGTTTGTTTTTGAGACAGAGTTTCGCTCTGTTGCCCTGGGTAGAGTACAGTGGAGTGATCGCAGCTCACTGCAACCTCCAACTCCTGGGCTCAAGTGATCCTCCTGCCTCAGCCTCCCGAGTAGTTGGGACTACAGGCACATGCCACCACACCCGGCTAATTTTTCTATTTTTTGTACAGACAGGGCCTCGCCCTTGCTCAGGCTGGTCTCAAACTCCTGGCCTCAGGCAATTCTCCCGCCTTAGCCTCCCAAAGTGCTGGGATTATAAGTGTGAGCCACCACACCGGTCTTCTTCATACTTTTGATTCCCTTTGCTCTTTTGAGATTCTTTAGCTTACTCCTCCAGATTGCTCATTTGTTTTTCACTTTTATGAAATCAGCCATTCTCTTTTCTATCAATGAGCAAATTTTAAACTTCTAAAACATTTAGTGTTTTTTAATTAATGCAAATTTTTTTGCATGTTTCTGAAAATAACCATGCTAATCCATTTTCCATTTTCTCAGGGATTAGTTTTTCTGTTTTTTTAATTTGGTAATTCTCCAGGTACTAGCTTTCTTTAGCTGCTTAGTGATTTTTAGTTCTACTTGTATTTGTATTGGAGAACGTCTGTTTCTCCACTGTAGCATCTACTGGGGCCTTCGGTAACTCTGGCAGAGACGGGACTTGCTGCCAGGAGGTTTGTGAGGCAGCATCTCTTCCTGGTCAGGGGGACTCAGTGGCTACCTCCAGTTCAGCCCTGTCTCTCTGGCCCCAATGCCCACATTTACTGGGTTAGGAAGTGACAAAGCACCACTGCCGTCCTCTACTGGCCAAAAACCAGTGAGGAAGAGGAGTCAACCGACCTAGTGCATCAAATCTGATTAACTCCCCGTGTGTCCCTGCTCTTCCATCCTGCGATGCTACTTCGAGCTATGCCCTGCAGCAATCTCCTCCTGCATGTGCCCTGGACAATGGCTCTGCAGGTATCCCACATAGCTACTAACTACATTCCAGAGAGTGCTCAGAAACGCTGGTCCACTGATGGTGTTCTTTATTGTTTACTCAGACTGCTATTAATTGTGTTGTCATTTTTACAATCAATTGTATTTCAATGAATTTCCAATGAGTCCTTTCCACTTAAAATTGAAAAGTAAAAATTTAATGATGCCACTTTCACGATTCTCATTATAAAGAGAAGCACATTGTACAGCTTTGTTCTCTTCTCTGCAGGGTAAAAGCTTCCATGAAAACAATGAACTTTATTAAAAGAGAGCACAGGAGAAAGAAAAATAGAGTTGTAAAACAATATACAAGTCAACTTTTCTCCTTATTTCTTCTCTCTCATTTTATTTTGATAGTACCGGTAGATGTGATCATATTTTAGGAAGTTAATGCAAATATAATATACATTTTTTGATAAAGGAATCTGTCTAGTATTTTTCATAAGTTTTTCTCTCATCTGACTTGAAAAGGCATCACTATTTTCCCTTTTCTCCAAACCTAAATGCCTAAAACCTAAAACCTGCAATAAGAATTTATTTTATTTATTTGTTTTCTGAGATGAGGGTGATCGCACTATGTTACCCATGCTGGTCTTGAACTCCTGGGCTCAGGTGATTCTCCTGTCTCAAGTGAGACGGTAGGAATTTATATCCACCCAATTTTATAAATGGCTGACAGCCAAGAAATTTATCAAAGTTAATTAAATGTAATACTAAATCCAGTGACAAAGTAAAACAGAAAAAAAAAGATCATAAATATAGCTAGAAGAATGAACCCACTCCCTCCCCACCAGGGACATACTAAAAACATTTAATCACTAGTAGAGCTGAACTGGTTTACACCAGGTGAATATCAGCGCTGGACTCATCCTGCCCACAGACTCTGCAAGAGGATGGAACCTTGTCTTAAGAATTTAACCAGGCTCCTACAAAGTCATTTAGGTAACTTTAAAGCTTTGCCCAGGTCTTTGTGAAGCTAAGGGGTTACACATTAAAAGGCATATTGGCTCAGTAATGACCCCCTTTCCTTTGGTGGGGAATAAATAAAAGAATAAAAGCTGATCCAGATAATAATGTAGAATGTTAACTATAGTGTAAGTATAGGTGGTTTTGTAGGACTACTTAAGCGTTATTTTTCACTTATGACTGTCTTTGAGAATTAATATTTGTCCTGAGGAAGGGGTACGTTCAGTTTTCTGCTGGACACTCACAAGAATATGGAGGCATATGTACAACTCAGATGAGAAGAGCTGTACTTAGGTACAAAAAGCCCATTAAGGACAATTCCACCTGATGTGGAATATAAGTGCTTTTTTTTGTTTTTTTTTTAATCTCAAGGTACCACTGTTTCCCAACCCTGATGGTGTGGATCAGAACTGAATTACTCAGACTTTGGAGATAATTCCCCCAATATTTGGGGAAATGATGCTTAATGACAGAGAAACAAGGTTAGGAATTAAGGTATAAGCACCTTGTATATTTTTCCTTGAACTACAGGGAAATCAACATTTAGCTTACAATGAAGTTTTATGTTTCCTAATTCATAATTTCACTTTAGCATCCCCAGAGGGCGGTTGGGGAGAAAATTTCTGCTTCTCTCCACCGCTTTCATAAGTTCTGTCGTGAGAGCATTTTTACTTGTGGGCACAGCTGATGTGCATGCGAGGCAGAAGCCCAGGGTCCACCCCCTCATTCCACTTCCTGCTCCCACAGGATAAACACACACCGGCAGGCTGGTCCCTGGAAGCAGATCCCCTGTGCCCCCAACCATTTGCTGTACCCATTTCCCTCCTCTTCACCAGACACCGCTAGGCCAGGCCTGGTCTGTGCTGCAAGCTCCATCACCTTAGCTCCTGAGGAGAGGGAGGGGGCTAAGGTGGCCTGCTTCAGCACAACTTCCCAGACAGGTCCTCATTTGGGTGACAGCTGGCACCTGCCCAGATATATCAATAACCCTGATCGAGGACACCAATCCAATCAATCCCACCAATCACGCCACACCTGCACTGACAAACCTCTGTTGGGCTCTGTGTCGGCTGCAGTCCAAACACGGACTGCTATACCTTCAACAGAGTATAGCAAAGTCCTTTAAATCTGGCAGATAATCTAAATTTTCACTAGTCCAAAATACACACATCGCAGTGCAAGACAACTTCTTGACATTCTCCAACCATCCCTCCCATACCCTTCCCTCTACTGGAATGCTTTTCTACTCCCCATTCCTGGAAGCCTGACTCCCCCAAGGGAGCCTGAGGTATTCATTTTCTTTGTTTATAATTCAGGAGCTTTGGTTCTCAAGCATTTCTGACCACAACCCCCTTGGGACAAACAACTCCCAGGCTCATCTACCTCGCCCATTTCTAATTTCCAGCGGAAAATAACTCAATAACAAAGAATTGGGCAAAACTAAATAATCAAGATGGTAAAAACAAAGTTATACAAGGATAAAACTATCAACAAAATAACACTTAATATTCCTCTACGAGATATTAATTTGAAGATATCAGCAATTGACAGCCACAACCAGTTCAAGAGAATGCTAACGACTAATAGCAAAACACCCTTCCCTCAATGGAGGGAACTGCAAACAACAGTGTGAGAACAGAAGCCCAAGATACTGCTCGGTAGGGCAGCTGACTTAAAAAGGATACTGAATCCTTCTGAAGGATATTTCAGGAAAAGCTAGTAAAATGCTAATTTTTGACTTCAGAAAGCTTAATAACTAACTTAATAGATTCACGGTAAATGGCCTTTTGTTGTATTTATAAATAACAGTGTAATTGCCTGTAATTTGTTCATTAAAAAATTATGAAAAGACTTGGATAGTAGAGCTCTTCACGTCCCATCGGGAGGATCTCAGTGACCCATGAGTAGGCTCTGGACCACTCTTGGAAAAATGATGTTCTATGGGACACTTCCCAGACTTTTTATTTTTTTTTTTCCTGTTTTCACTCTTTCTAGATTGTCATCCTCCTGATCAATTGTCTTTTTTAACCCCCAAAACTAGCACAAAATCCAGTGTATGACTCTGGGCAAGTCAATGACCTCATTTGTAAGACTGGGAAAATATAGCACCTACCCAACAGGGGTGCTATACGATAAATAATGACAGGAAGGCTGGAAAGCACTTGTATAAGATCTAGCAAGTAATAGCGCAATGAATGGCAGCTCTTAGTATTTTCAGAATCTGATTAATGGATGACTACTTGAGTGAATACATTGATACTGCATGGTCTTCAATAACCAATGAATCAAATAACCAGAAAAAATACTTCCAGAAGTATGAAGAAAATGAAATGACACCCTTTTTCTTCCTAAGATCAGTGTGAAGTCTCCTAAAAGCACTTAATGCAAAAAATGCAAGACTTTGACAGTAAAATTATTACAAAAATATTTTTCGTAAAATAGGAGTTACTATTATTTGGGCCTCACATCCACTGAATAGCAAGCTGAATGTCATCTTATTTAGAAAAAGAGTCTTTGCAGATGTAATTAAGTTAAAGATCTTGAGATAACATCATCCTGGATTATCCAGGTGGACCCTAAATCCAATGACAAGTGTCCTTGCAAGAGACAGAAGAGAAGACACGGAGACACAGAGGAGAAGGCTGTGTGAAGGTGGAGGCAGAGAATGATTGGTGTAGCCACGCAGAAATCCAGGAAGAGGCAAGGAAGGATTCTCCCTTAGGCCCTTCAAGGTGTGCGGCCCTGCCAACACTTTGATTTTGGACTTCTGGCCTCCGGAACTGATAGAGAATAAATTTCTGTGGTTTTAAACCACCAAGTTTATGGTAATCTGTTACAGCAGCCCCGGGAATGCAGAGCCCTCCTGCTTTTCACCACTGGTAATTACAGGAGGCCCCCAAAGGAAGACAGCAGGCTGCACAAACTTATACCTGCCTCAGGTACAGGGAACCAGCCTTCGTTCTGGGTTCCGAAACAGTAATGATTCAGAACCAAACACTGCAAACGCTCCTACTTCCTATGTTTCTTGGAGAAGAAAGGGACGAGGAGAAGTGGGTTCCTACAGGCTCCACTGATGCCAGTCTGATTGCTTGTCTTTTTTAGTTTTCACCTAAATGTGTCTGCAAATATAATATTCCTTCAGGGATTTGCAGAGGCAATCAGAAAGACAAAAGATACTGCACAAAGGAAAACTGATGGGCACAAATGCCACACGAGATGGAAGTGTGGAAACAAAGCACAAGATCATTCAATCCTGCCCTTTACACTGGCGTAAGCTTTGCAGGCACGGTCTTTCCATATAGACTGCAATAATTTAAAGACAGAGAAACATCGACAGAGAGCATACCAATTTTCATAAACATCTTCACATAAATGTTCACATATGCCATGACCAATTTTCACAAGTATGATCTCACATTTTGTAAATGGCCATAAGTCAGCGCATTCTGAGGCCAGCCAGGCACTGCTGAGGTCCGCTCTTGGTCCCCACCCACCACTCTGGAGTCAAGACCTACATCCTCCCATCTTCTAGACATTTAATGGTGCCTTATGTCTCAAAGTCTCCACGTGCAGTTGCTATGACACTGGCGAAATGAGACATTACCTAGAGAAAAGTTCCAGAGGATATAAGAAATAAATGAATTAGGCAGCACGATATTCTCGAACTTAAAAATATAAAGCATTATATACCCACTCCAGGGTCTTTGTACAGTACGCTCTTCCCTTTGCCACTGTAGAAACTAGATTAACATTTACAAATTAACATTAAGTGGAAATTCTGAAACGCTTATCTAAGATCATGGAAAAGTTCAACAAAAGCCCCCTGCCTTTTCCAGGCCGTCTCTTAGTAAGATGGTTTTTATCTCTGGCCCTAACTCACTGCCTGCCTCAAACATGAACTGCTTCAGTACAAAAGTTACATGGGTTTATTTTCTTGTGTTCTCTCTTCACAAATTCCGTGTTTGGGTAATATGTTTTCAGAAGCAGCACTCCGATGAGGAAAAAGAATAAACCTAGTTCCCTCACTTTGTGATCAAATGCTGCTAATAATGATGTCTAACGGCTCCTTAAATATTATACTTACAACTTAATTTTTAAATTGAACATCAAGAAAACATATTTCCTTAATATTACTTCCCAATCATGCATTATTAAGAATTCATTTATTCAACAAGTATTTATTGAGAAGCTATTTTGCACCACATATCAGTTGCAGAGGATTTAGCAATGGACTAAACAGACAAAAGCCTTCACTCATGCACCTTACATTTTAGTGGGGAGAGAGGCAATATATATTAAAAACAAATAAAATAAATAGTGTGTTAGATATTGAGAGGTGCTCAGGAGAAAATCAGCATGGAGGATAATACTGCTGGTGCTGACATTTTTTCCCCCATACATCATCAATCTGAGACGTCATCTTCAAATGATACTGCGTCTTCCTTCACAGTAGTGACATTCTTCATTTTTTCGCTAAAATCTTCTTCCACAAACATTTCTTAATTCAACCACTGCCAACTTTTACCAGTCTTGTCTTTGACGTGTTGTCACTTGCTATCCATCAAATTAAAACATCTTTTGCAGAATAAACATCTTTAAAAAAAAATGGTGGGGGGCAGGGAAGAAGACTAGCATATATCAAGCACCTAGTATTCAGCCAGACACAGTGGCAGACACTTTGTATTCATTAACAGAATTGATGTGTGTGTATCCCCATGAGGTAGATAATAAGATTCTCCTTCTACTGAGGAAGAAACAGACACTCCAGTAACTTGCTTAAGGTCACACAGTAAGTAGCACAGCTGAAATTTGAACTTTGCTGCCCATATTTGTTGTCTCACCTTCAAAACTCCCCGCTATTGGGATTCTTTATTTTTTTAGCCCTTTTTTCTTTTTGGCTGATCCATCTTCAAATACCTTAGTAAGGATCATTCTTTCATACTGTCTTATATAGCAGAAATTACTTTCCTCAAATACCTAAAAGCAGATCTCACCTCTTTTCTCTACAACCTTAGGATTAGACTAGAGCATGTTCCATTGAATTCAATAAAACCTTTATGAACTACACTGACCACTGATTTTAAAATTAAAATGATCACCGTCTATCACGATTATTGGCATCTTTTTTCTATAATCATCTTCCCTTTACTTGATTATTTCTTTTGTGATACAGCCTTACGCCTAAATCAAGCCAATGGAATGCCTAGGTGGCCACTGGGATTCCAAATGGCAGATTTACATGCTAATAAAATACAATATATACGCCTACAGATAATCAACAATGTAAACCAGTAACTTCCAGACATTTTTCTTTAAGGGTGTTGTTTTCCCATTACCTCAATAACAGTTTCCATGTCGGAGGAACTGGAACGCATGCAGATAAAATATACTCCCTGACAATGCGATTATAATCTTGCAACTTACTCCCCTTGCCGTGGGAGTAGCCCATCCTTTACTATGTACTCAACATACTCAACAGCAGATGGATTTTGAGAAATAATTGAAAATACACAGTGATGATAAACTGTTCGCTGTCTCCAAGACTGGCTGGAAATTGAGCCAGAACTCGCTGGAATGGAGCTCAAAGGACAGACAGAGGCGGGAGGCCGGTGCCCGGGTGCGGCAACCCGGGGTCCCCAGCCGCTCCCTCGCTGCAGCGCGCCGCTCTACGTGCCGCCGGCCACAGCGAGGGTCGCGGCGGAACCAGCGCGGCACGCGGCGGCGCTCGGCCCAAGGGGTGCGGAAATGGCTGCTGCGCCCCGCGCTCTCCGCGCACCGTCGGGCCCGGCTGCCGTGGCCTCGCTGCCCGCCCGGTCCAGCCCGGTCGCGGCCCGGGTCCCGGCCCCCGCAACGGTCCCCGCCCCAGCGGCCCCGGCCCGCGCCCCGTCCGGGGTTGGACTCCGCGCCCGCGCGCCCGCCCTCACCACAGCTTCCTCTTGAGCGGCAGCAGGCTGCCGCGGTTGGAGGGGGTGACGCCGATGGCCATCTGCAGCACCGTCAGGTATTTCTGGTACTTCATCTTGTCCCCGCTCCGCTCGCGGGCAGGGCCCCGCCGCCGCCGCCGCCGCCGCAGACACAACCCCTCCAAGCGCCGCATAGATCAGCTCTGGGCCATCCGCCGCCGCCACTGCTGCCGCCGCTCCCGCCGCCGTCGCCGTGCGCGCCGGCTCCCACTCCCACTCCCGCTCGCGCCGCTGCGGCCGTGCGTGGCCCGGCTCCCGCTCCCGCCGCCGCCGTCGCCGTGCGTGCCCGGCCTCTCCCGCCGCCGCCGCCGCCCCCCCGTCGTCCCCCGCGAGCCGTGGCCTCCGCGGTGCGCACCCGGCGGGCGGGTGCGGGTCTCCCGGCGGCCGCGCTTGCCTGGCCCCGCTCAGGGAGCAGTGGGGCGAGGTCCGGCCACCTGCACCGCCCAGGCCCTAAGTCCCGTGTGTCTCAGTTTTTTTAGCGGCTGACGGGACCTCATTTTCAACCGTTTGTAGCCCAGGAGAATCTCAACGACACGCTTACAGAGCAGAGGATATTTTATTTATAATGACTACTTAACGATTTGTAACCATCATTTATGTGTTCTACCCTGAAGTGTTTGACGATTTTATATTTATATATAATATATGTTGCATATTCATACTGTGTGTATATATATATATATATGTACACATGGTACTGGACAATGGAAATGGCTGCGAACTGTGCACAATTGCCTTAATAATGGGAACAATTAAGATTGTTCCATGACCTTTAAAAATTTTGTCAAAACATTAAAAATTCACCTAACTGGTTACAAATGTACTGTTTAGGGAAATGAAAAAATAGAAAAACTATTGATTTAATACATTGCAGTTTAAAACTTAATGAACATTGAGAATTTAAGTGCTCAATTTCTTTGTAAAAAACATCAAGAGTAATTTGAATAGCAATTGTTTTCTTCTAGTGTAACTGTTATTATACACTGAGAGAGCATCTTTTCTGTACCGTTGGCAAAACATCACATCTGGATTGCACTCAGCATTTTATGCAATGTGCTTCTAACGCTGCACAATATCTCAGAGAGTTCCTTAAATGTAATATTTCTGTGTGGACGTCACTTCCTTTGGGGCATCCTCATCCTTTTCATCGCAACCACTTTCCTCATTTCAGTGTGCGTTGAGTAAGTTTCACTGGCTACACATCTGGAGTCTCTGGAAAGTCAACATTGCCCCGGTTGTCTATTTCTTCTGTAGTACTTCATTTATGTTTTATTCTAATTTCACTTCAATTCCATCTTTATCATTTCTTTTTGTTTCTTTGCTGCGCTTTCATCTTTGTTAACCAATTCCTTCTTTCAATGATCCATTTTTATAAAATGCTGTGTGAATTTATCACAGAAAAGGAAGCAACACGATTGCACACTTTGCTGTCGGTGCCTAATTGAAATAACAGATGTGCAGTGACCAATCACTGATAGACTTTGAAAGAGCCACTGTGGTTGTTTACTAATCCTGGTACACATCTGCTATTTACATAGGGATTTGTGGACTAAAGAGCTAGCAGCAAAGTTTATACTATATGCCTTTGCTCACAGTTAATATGCCATGGTAACTGAAATTTGAAACATTTTGTTGAGGGACTGATGTTATTTAACTGAGTAGCTGACATCAGGCATATCTCAACCTGTAAAGCCAGGGGTGCCTATTTATGTGTATGTGTGTGTATATGTATACACAGTATGTGTATGTGAATAGTGCCAATAATAAGCACCTGTGCATCCACCAGGCAGAATTATCAAATGTTAACTGCCTTCCTCCACAGTGCATCCCTCTTGTACTCTGTTTAAACATTTCATCTTCAAATTAATTAGCACATAAGATTAGAACGAAACAATCTCCCTCTGGTTTGGACTCCCAACATAATTTCACAGTCATTTAGATAGGAAAGCAGGTGTAAATATTTCACTTTTATTTATCCAGAAGTTTTAGCTCTCGCATGAAATGAAGAATTGGCAGATCTCTGACACTTCAAATGTATACTCACACATGGGAGAGGGCCTTGGAGCAGTGCTTTTAAGAAACATTAGGGCCTGTCCTTATGTGTTCACCATTTCATATGTATGTTTGGCCTTTTGCATCACCTTGTCACATTACTTTTAATATATTTGATGAAAAGACTGTACTGTCCTCAAGGATTTAGACAACTGGAGGCTGAGGGACATATTCAGGATAATGAGAAAAAAATCTGGGAGAAGCATTTCCAAAATGGTAGAAAATCTGCTACTCCATAAAAGGGAGAACACTGGCAAAATGGTCAAAACCAATGTTTTCAGAACTCTGGAAATTAAAAGCTTACAAAAATCCAAGGAGTGGTCAAGAAGAATCACTGAATCTTTATGAGAAGAGTGAGCTTTATGGAATTTTGACTTGCCCAATTCCCATCTCCTTCTCCCCAGCTCTATGGTAGCCTAGTAATCCAACAACCTCAAAACCATAAGTAGCTTTGAAAACCAGCTGACTAGCAGCCAGTGGAGGGGGTAAAATGGGTTTAGATCTTCTCAAAATCCCTATACCAAGAGAAACATCATTATTTGACCTGTTGGGCAGCACCTTGAAAAGTGTCATTCCCAGGAACTTATTATTATTATTATTATTATTATTTCGCTTGGCTCAGAACTTGCTCTGTGTAAACAGCCCTATCCCAAGGGCATTTGTTAAAAACAATCAGTACCGATTGTTTAACATCACAGCTACCTGAGGTAGTAAAAGCAGTTGGGATAAAAAAAAAGGCTAACCAAAAAAATTAAAAGGAAAAATAAGAAATGAGAGTCCATAGGGCTCCTTGAAAAGCTTACACAGCATGCAAAGAAACAGAAAATTGTGGCCTACACACAGGAAAAAAGCAGTTAATAGAAATGGTCCCTGAGGAAGGCTTGGTATTTTACTTACTGGACAAACATTAAATCAGCTATTGATAAATGTACTCGTAAAACTAAAGGAAACCATATCTATAGAATTAAATGAAAACAATGTCTCGCCAAATAGATATTATAATATTGATATACAGAAGTTTTCAAAAATAGAAACTCTAGAGTTGAAAAGTATAAAAAGTGAAATGAAAAATTCACTAGAGGAGCTCAATAGTAACATATTTGAACTGGCAGAAGAAAAAGTCAGTCCACTTGAAGATAGGTCAATTGAGATTATCCAATCTGAGAAACAGGAAGAAAAAAGAAGGCAAATCCATTCCCAGACTAAGTGTCTATTCCACTGAGAATAAAACACTGTCTCTTCCGTGGGGATATACCAGGCACCAGAGGATGTATTAATTTGCTTAAGCAATGAAACCATATCTGGTACATCAGCTGCAATTGGAGCAATCACCTGGTTAAGTTTATGATTATCCATTGTCATTCTCCAAGATCAATTTGTCTTCCAGGCTAAATAGGAGAGTTGAATGGGAATGTAGTAGGAACCACCACCCCTACATCTTTCAGTTCCTTGATGGTGGCATTAATCTCTGCGGTCCCTCTAGGAATGCAGTATGGCTTTTGGTTTACTATTTTTCTAGGCAGAGGAAGTTCTGGTGGCTTCCACTTGGCCTTTCCAACCATAATAGTCCTCATTCCGTAGGTCAGGGAACCAATGTGGGGATTCTGCCAGTTGCTGAGTATGGCTATTTCAATTTGCATTCCAGAACTGGGGAAATGACCACAGGATGGGTTCAAGGACACACTTGGTCCACTGTGAGATGGACCTGAACTAAAAATTCATTGATTACCTGGCCTTCATAAGCCCTCACTCTGGTGGACCACAGTGACATTTTTGGTCTCCAGAAATTAGTGTCAGTACAGAGCCAGTGTCCTGCAATCCCTGAAAGGTCTGATTATTTCCTTTTCCTCGGTGCACAATCACTCTGGTAAAAGGTCGTAGATCCCTTTGGGGAAGGCTGAGAGAAAGACTAACTATAAATTTTTGACAGTATAAGAGCTTCCTTCAAAGGAACCTGACTTCCCCTTTATTCACGGGGTTTTGGGTCTGTAAATTGGTTCAAGTCTTGGAATTGATTGAGGGGCCATGATTCTCTGCTTTTTTTTTTTTCAAGTTAGACTTCTGTTCACTTGAGCTAGAACATTTCTGCTTAGAGCATTTAGTAGGCTTCACAACTATTTCACTTCTAGGAGCACTATGATCAACTAGCCAATGCCACAGGTCCCCATAAATCAGACTATTCTGATTGCTACTTTGACTTTGCTGTCCATGATAGCAACCATGTCCACTTTGCCTTAGGTGACTGAGAGCCATGGCTTGCCCTTGCCACTCCAGAATTCAGTTACTCCCACCGCATTGAGGTTTCCCAATTCAATCTCAGCAGGTTCCACGTAAATTCCGGTAAAGAAGAATGATCACAGAGCTCTTCAAGGATGATAAGGCTCCTGTCACAAGTTTATTTCTCACTGTCATGGTGAAAGATTTATCCTCTAGACCCTCCACGGTGATTGAATAGGTCTTGTGTGTGTGCGTGTGTGTGTGTGTGTGTGTGTGTGTGAGAGAGACAGAGTCTCACTCTGTTGCCTGAGCTAGAGTGCAGTGGCGTATTATAGCTCACAGCAACCTCAAACTCCTGGGCTCAAGCAATCCTGCTGCTTCAGCCTCTGGAGTAGCTGGGACTACAGGTACATACCAGCACACCTGGCTGATTTTTAATTTTTTTGTAAAGACAAGGTCTCACTATGTTGCCCAAACTCTTGGCCTTAAGCAATCCTCCCACCTCAGCCTCCCAAAGTTCTAGGATTACAGGCGTGAGCCACCGTACCCTTCCTAAATTTATAAAATAATTATGTTTACCATGTTAAAAGAAGTAAAAGTTTAGAAATGTGTGGTGGAAACTATAAAAACAGCATAATTTATGTAATCTCAAAGTATTTGCCCATACGTAACTTGTAAATTACAAAGGGTAAAAAAATACCTTTACAGTGGCAAAATCTGTCAAACATCACCTTAATCAAATGACCACAGTTAACTTGACCAATAATGGGACAAACTGACATCACATCCCTCCCAATGTGATGGAATGAAAAGGATATAACATCTCACTTGTAGTATTCTTGCCAAAAATGATACATGATGGATATTCTACAAAGCAGTGGACCTGTACTGTTCGAAATTGTCAATGTTATAAAAAATAAAGGCCAAGCAGCTGTTCCAGATTAAAGGAAACAAAAGAAGTAAAAATAAAGTTATGATGAAAGATAGCATGAGATAATTCTCAAAATTTGAATATGAACTGTATATGAGATAATAGTATGTTAATGTCGCATTTTCTGAATTTGATTATTCACTATGGTTATGTAAGAGAATGTCCTTGTTTCTAACAGAGACACACTGAAATATTTAGGGTAAGGGGGTCATTATCCCTGCAATTCTCTCCATTTGTGAATGGTTCAACAACAACAATAATGATGATGATAAGAGTAAAAAAAAGTGACAAAACATATTTGCAAAACAACCAAATAAAACTTATAAAAATAAAAATTAAAAATTGAAATAAAGACAAATGGATAAGTTTAAAAGAAGATTAGACATAAAGGTAAAGAAAGAATTAGTAAACTGGAAGTGTCACAGAGAGACAAAAAGATGGAAAATATGAAATGATTAGGAGACATGAAAACTGGAGTGAAAAGATGTACTGTAAGTAGAGCACCTGAAGGAGAAAAAAGGGAGAAATGGGGTAGATGCAACATGCAAAGAGGTATTCACAATATTTTTTAGAACTGATGAAAGGACAAATTTACAGTTTCAGGAAGCCCAATGAATCCCATGCAGGATAAATAAAAAGAAACCCACACCAAGATACATCATAGTGAAATTGCAGAACACTGAAGAAAAAGAGAAAATCTTAAAATAAGCCAGAGAGAAAAGACCACTTACATTCAAAACAATAGCAATTAAAACTGAAACTGATCTCTCAACAACAGCAAAGGAAGCCCAGAGACAGTGAAAGGATATATTCAAATGTGCCAAAGGAAAATAACAGCCAAAGCAGAATTCTGTAATCACTGAAAATACCTTTTAATAATGATGACGAAGCAAAGACACTTTCAGACAAACAAAAATGGAAGAGAGTTTGCCTGTGGCAGACTCTCACTAGAGAACATTCTAAATGATATATGTTAGGCAGAAGGAAACTTTTCCCAGATGGTAGGCTTGAGGAACAAGGAATGAAGAGTAAAAAAGGTGGAAAATATGTGGATGAATCTAAGCAAATACTGATTAAACAATAATAATAATGTCTTAAAGAATTAAAAAGAGATATTTAAAATACATGGAAATATAACTTGTAAGTGTGGAATTCAGTAAAAAGAATTAAAGTGTTCTAAATTTGTTTTATTATGCAAGATAAAGTTAAGAGATTTATTCAATTTAGATTTTATTCCATTAAGTGAGCATTTTATAATTTCTAAGGCAACTACTAAGGAAATGGACAGAATGCATAACTTCGATACATGGAGAGGGGAAAACATTGGAATGATGAAAATACTCAGTAAATCCAAAATAAGGTAAAAAAGGAGAAAAAAACCATGGAGCAGGTATGACAAATAGATTTAAACTCAAGTATGTATACAACGTGAATTTTGCCTTTAGGAATGGTGCAATATCATAGCCTTAACAATGTAGCATTAATTACATTTTCACATTATACAAGAAAAGCTTTAAAGAAAATAAAATTATAACAAAAAATCTGTAAAGATGTAAAATATTTGAATAAGGTAATAAAATTGACATAGTAAATGTTCTGACCTAACTATAGCAGAGTACATTTTTTCAAGCATACAAAACATGTACTAAATATAACAAACCATAAAGCAAATATCAATACATTTCAAAGGTTTAAACTCATATGGAGTGTGTATCCTTAGATAATAAGACAAGCTAGAAATTAGCAAAAATTCTAATGAGAAAAGACCATTCTTTAGGGATTAAAAGACAATCACACATCAAGACAAAATCATAAGCTATTAGAAAATATTTTGAACAGAATTGTAAAAAATATTGCATATAAAATTTATGACATGCAATACAAAGAGGAAAATTTATAACCTTAAAATGTGTGTGTTCAGAAAGTCTGAAAATTAATTAACATTCATTTTGAGAAGTTAGAGATATACCTACAAGAAGGAAAAAATGATGATAAAAGCAGAAATTTTTGAAATAGAAAACAAATAGGTTCAACAAAGCCAAAAATTGCTTTATTGAGCTTAACAAAATTAAAATATCTGTCAAGAATGATCAAGAAACTAAGGAGGCACAGATAATTAATATGTACAAACAAAAAGGAGACATACTTAGAGGTATTATAGACCTTAAAAAGATAGTACAAGATTAACATGAACTTGAAAAATTTAGACAAAATTGTTAGTTAAAAATACATAACTTACCAAAATTTATTAGGGAAGAAATAGGAAATCTATAGTAAGAAAGAGGAAATCTTACAATTATGGTGCCCACATCCCATTTTGCTCAGGACAGTCCCAGTTTACACCTGTTATAGATTAATGTCCATTAATTATTTTCATAACCCCTTTAATTCTCAGAAGTGCTCCAGTTTGGAGGATAAGCCATATGTTCATCCTTACTACTGACAGTAAGTAATTAGAGAAACTAAATCTGTCGTCCAAAATGTTCCTCCTAAAAGAATTTCAGGCCCAGATTCACCAAAAGTTTCTACCAAACAATCATGAAGAAATGACTTTAATCTTAGACAAACTCTTTCAGAAAACAGAAAAAGAGGAAACACCTCCCAACTCTTGAGACTAGTATAACCTGGCTACTAAAAACTGGTAAAAACAGTACATGAAAAGAAAATCACAGGCAATCTTACTCATAAACACAGAGGCAAAAATCCTAATCCAGATATTTTCAAACTGAATGTAGCAGTATATAAAAAGATAATACATCATGACCAAGTTGGTAACATCCCAGGTATTCAAAGTTTGTTTTACATTAGAAAATCAACTAAAATAGTCTACCATCTTATCACATTAGAGAAGAAAATCAAAACATCTCAGTAGATATAGAAAAAGCATTTGACCAAATTCAACATAGATTCATGGTTAAAAACCTCTTACCCAAGAGGGAATAGGAACTTTCTTGATATAAGTTATCATACAGCACAAATCATTCTTAATGGTAATATTGGGTGGAGATCAGGGCAAGACAAGTTTTCTATTATTATCACCTCTGTTTGACATTGTAGTGGTGATGCTAGCCAATAAAGTAAGAAAATAAAAATAAGTAAGTTGTGTAAGAATTAGAAAGGAAGGAACAAAACTGTGATTATTAGTGAATAATATGCTTATATAATAGAAAATCTAAATTAAAATTAAAGATTTATTATTAGAATTAATGAGAAATGAACAACTTTGCTGGATACAAAAAAAAATCAACTGTATTTCTATACATCGGCATCAAAACTTTGGAAAATGGGCCAGGTTTAATAGCTCACACCTGTACTCCCAGTGCTTTGAGAAGCCAAGGCAGGAGGATTACTTGAGCCCAAGAGTTCAAGACCAGTCTGGGCAGCAAAGCAAGACTCCATCTCTAAAAAAACTTTTAAATTAGCCAGGTGTGCTAGTGCATGCCTATAGGCCCAGATACTTGGTGGGCTGAGGCAGGAGGATCACTTGAGTCCAGGAATATCCAAGGCTGCAGTAAACTATAATTGCACCACTGCACTCCAGCCTGGGTAACAGAGTGAGATCCTGTCTCAAAATTAAAAAAAAAAAAAATTGGGAAATGAAAAAAAAAAGATGTCATTTGCAATAGCATCAAAATATATGAAGTACCTAGAAAGAAAATCTAACAAAAAGTGTTATGGAGAAAATTATAAATCTTTGCTGAGAGATATGAAAGAAGATATAAACAGAAATATACAGTAGTCCACCTTCATCCATGGTGGATACATCCCAAGACCCCCTGGATTCCGGAAGCTGTATAGTACAGAACCCTGTATATATGGTTTTTTCCTATATACACATACCCATGATAAAATTTAACTTATAAAGTAGGCATGGTAAGATATTAACAACTAATAATAAAATAGAACAATTATAACAATATGCCAGCATCATCACTCTTTACATCAGTAGGTAAAATAAGGGTTCTTTGAGCACAAGCACTGAGATACCCAGACAGTCCGTCTGATAACTGAGAGAGCTACTAAGGGACTAATGGGCTGGGAGCGCGTTCAGCGTGGAGGCACCGAACAAAGGGATGATTCACATCCTCGGCTGGATGGAGCAGGACAGCAAGAGATTTCATCCTGCTACTCAGAACAGCTCGCAATTTAAACCTATGAATTGTTTACTTCTGGAATTTTCCATTTAATATTTTTGGACTGTGGTTGACCATGGGTAATAGAAACTGTGGAAAGTGAAATAGCAGTTAAGAGGGGACCACTACAACAGGTTTATGGATTGGAAGATTCAGGATTATAAATATATCAACTTTCCCCAAATTAACCTATAGCTTCAAAGCAGACACAATAAACACATAATCATTTAAGTTGTTTGAACTGATTCTGAAGTTTATATGTAAAGGACCTTGATAGCTGAGTCTCTTAAAGAAGAAAAGCAAGGTGGGAATATTTGCCCTGTACGGTGGAGGGGCAGACGAATAGTCCAATGAAACAGAGAGAGAGAGCCCAGAAATAAACCTATGCATATACAGACATTTAATATATACCAGGGTTGGCATTGCCAATCAGCAATGAAAGGTGAAAAGATGGATTTTTTTTTTTCACTAAATGGTGCTGGAACAATTGGAATTTTATGTTAAAAAAATAAAACCAAGAACGGTCCTGTACCTCACATTATACACAAAAATCACTTATAGGCAAATTATATGTGAAAAAAAAATCTATAATGCTTTTGGAAGATAATATAGGAGGATGTCTTTAAGCCCTGAGAGTAAAGAAGGCTTTCTTAACTATTACATAAAAAGCATTTAGCCATAAAGGAAAAGATTAATAAATAAGATAATATTAAAATTAAGAAATTCTCATCATCAAAAGACACAAGACTAGGAGAATATATTTGCAATGAATGTAACTAACAAAGGACACATCCCAAGAATATATATATTTTTAAATGCTACCAATCAATGAGAAAAAGGCAGACAATTTGATAGAAAAATGCACATGGATTTGAACAAGCAACTCACAAAAGAGGAATTCCAAATGTCTAATAAACATATGACAAGTGTAAGCCTCAATTATATTCATGGAAATGCAACTTAAAACAACAGTGAGACACCCTACAACCCCATCAGGCTGGCTAAAATTATGAAATCTAAAATAAGTTTGGGAGAGGCTGTGGGAACTCAAATGCACGGCTGGTATGAGCGTAAATTGGTAAAACAACTTTGGAAAACAGTGTTGCCTTGTGGCAACAGTTATCAATTTATTGCTTCTCAGCTCAAATTCACTCTTGACTATCATAAGCTCCAAGATACCCAACAGAATTCCTTCAGTCCTTTTCTCCTCTGCAGTGAGCACCACGTCGAGCTTCCTTAGCAGAGGCAGCCGGCAGGTGCTGCATGACGGCAGGGCGCCCCTGCAGTTTCTGGCTGAGGCTCAGTGGTTCAGCAGTGTGGGTGGGAAGGGGTCAGCTGGACTCTGCCCCTGCACATGCCCAAGGTGTGAAGTACCTCTGTGATCTCACAGCCCCCGTGTGGCCTGTGATCGTCTTCAAGGTCCGCTCAATACGGGCATTGTGTGTTCAGGCTTCCTGTCACCCCAGCACCCCAGGCCTGCGGCACACTTACTCCTGAGGGTTGCTTCCTGTTTTCTCCACCACTGCAAACCAGCGCATTTCTCTGCCCTCCAGCGGGTTCAACCACACCTTCTCTAATGAAGTCTGAACCTCAGTTTTGGGGAGGGAGCCCCGTGCAAGTTTATTCTTCCGTTGGAAACTCTCTTTCAGCCCTAGGGTATCATGCAGCATTTTCTTATTTTCTATAGTTACTCTTTTATCACAGTTTAATAATTTTTGGTATTAAACAACTCCTGTGTGGTTTAAAATCACTGTGTGGTTTCTGTCTCCTGACTGGATTCAGATTGCTAAGCATTGAAGATATGCGTGCACCTCCACAGCAATTCCACTCCTGATTATCGTTTCTAGAGGAGCTTTTGCACATGTGCATTAATTCACACGATGTTTATAGCAGCAATTTGCATAAAAGCCAAATTCCAAAAATAACTCAAATGTTCATCAAGAGTAGAACAGATAATTAAATTGTGTTACAGTCATACAATGAAATGAAAATCGGTGAGCTATAGCTAGACAGAACAGAATGGATGAATCTCACAAACTTAATGTTCAGTGAAAGAAGCAAGTTACAAATTGATATTTACTACGTAATCTCATTTATCCCATTTAAAGTTCAACTTTAGGTAAACTTAAACTACATTGTTTAAGGATATATACACACATATACGGTAAAACTATAAAGAAAAGGAAGGAAATTAATATTTAAAAAGTCACCTTTAGGAGGTTGCTTTTGGGGTGCTGGTGGTATTCTTTTTATTATTCTGGACGTTGGTACGTAGGTATTTGAATTATAATTCTTCTTTAAATTATACATATATGTTTTGTGCATTCTAATAAGGTCTTCATAATTCTATAAATAACTGCAACATAAAGAAAGACATAGTTCCTGCCTTTATAAAATACATGGGTCAAAAAACAAAACAAAACAGAAAACATGGAATCACATAAATTAAGATGGAGACAGCTGTATTATATTTTCTGATATTCTTGAATATGCATTAAATTTAGGGTAGAAAGTAAGTTCGCAATTTATTTTTTTAAGCAAATATTTTTGAACTGCAATTTCAGCAATATTGTAGAATAGATAAGCTGAAAGCCCTCCTGCTACAACAGATCTTGGAACTATGGATGAAATATGACAAACATTTTTAAAAATGCATTGCCCAGCTGGCAAGAACGTATGGTGAATTCCCAGGGTGGACGACAAAGAGATAATCGGCAAGCAGAGCTGTGGCGAGCTGATGTTGCAGGTGCCTGAGGAGCAGGAGATGTCCACATTAAAATGTGGATTTTAATGATCACCTGCTGTCCAGGGAGAGGCTTTGGGCCTATGAAAGATGGAAAGCTGGAACTGAGATCCTGTATGTAGCTCTACCAGAGGGACAAGGTGGACTGGAAAATAATTTACTCACTGGCACAGAGAGACAAAAAGAAAAAAAAAAAAGCTTGTGTATTTTGGTTTTCATTCCAATTAAAATAAAAAAGAGGGAAAAATCTTCCCAGGGAATTCATAATTACAGGGTTGGACCTCATGTCAGTCTAGTATCCTAAATTATTTTACCCATGTGAACCAGGAACCCTAAAGCAGAAACATTAACATAAGAATTGGTAGTCCTAAATGATAATACTGCTGGGCATCTGGCAGAAGCAACACAAACCTCGTTAGAGGAACTATACTTGAACTTGGACCATGTGAGACTCTTACCAAATGAGAACTCACAAACTAAGATTCCAATGTGAGGACACAATCCGTCCTGATCCAAGAGTCAATAGACACAATAGTCAGCAAGATTAGACTCTCAGAACATCAGAAAATATAACAAATAAATGTTAATAAAAGGTTAAAATTATAAAACAGTGAGTCAATTAACATAGGAACAAGTTAGTATCAAGAAAGACAAAGTCAATTTGAAAAAGAACCAGGCAGAATTTCTAGAAATGAAATACATGGTCATTAAAATTGAATATGTCTTCTTGTATTTTGTGGGGCATTAGCCTCAAAGGAGCTTTTATAGGAAATTGGAGCTGCCTAGAAGTATAACATCAGAATGATAGCATCAAGTGTGTGTAATTACAAGCAAATTGTAGAGTTAGTGATATATTTAGAGGCAAGGGCAGCCTTACAGATTTACTATTAATAGTAAGACCTCCTTTGGTGAAAGATATGAAAACCATAGCTCCAGGAGGTAAACAAAGTCACAGAAAACGGCAAAGTCCCATCCAGAGTCTAGATGTTCTGATGCCTAGTGAAGTGTCTTTTCAAGTATGTCACATTCCCCTGTCCATAGACACAGGCACCTGCTGAGAGAAAGATAAGGGGAAACGTCTGATGATACTCACTGCTGTGAATAGCTGATAAAAGAAAAGAGACGAGGCTGACTGGTACAGATACCAAAAGGCTGGGAGACTATTTTTGTACATAATAACAGAAAAATAGTCTTTGTTTTATAAAAATAGGAATTTAGGCTGGGCATCGTGGCTCATGCGTGTAATCGTAGCACTCTGGGTGGCAGAAGCAGGAGGATCACTTGAGGTCAGGAATCCCACCCCTACAAAAAATAGAATAATTAGCAGGGGATGATGGCATGTGCCTATAGTTCCAGCTACTTGGGAGGCTGAGGCAGGAGGATCACTTGAGCCCAGGAGTTTGAGGTTGCAGTGAGCTGTGATGATACCATTGCATTCTACCTGGGGCAGCAGAGTGAGGCCTTGTCTCAAACAAACAAACAAACAAACAAACAAACAAAAAAACACAAAAAACAAAAAGGAAACAAAGAAGAAATGAAGGAAGGAAAATAAATAGGAATTTAATGTAGTAGAAGCACCCAGTGATTCCGGGGAATGTCAGGATGCATACTTGCTTACTTCCTGCATATGTGGATTTGAGTGAGCGCCAGGGCAGTTAATTAGTCCCAATGCTGAATTGTTCAGCTCCTACTTAGTGGAAGTAACAGCTCTTACATTGCTTTCATAGTTTCCTTGCATTGACATGAGATGGGGAATTTCTTCCAGGGAAATGCTCAAACATTTCCAAGAGTTGGCAGATCCCCTGAAGGCATCCTTCACTTTGGATGTCTAGTGGCTCTTAAATGCAGATGAATTGTGTATGAAAAAGTTAGAAAAAAATTCTTAATCATATGTGCCTTTTTCTCTCAAGGAAATACCATTTTCTCTTCTCTTCTGCACACCGTGATAGCATTTTTTTAAGTTTGCTCAGTTCCCAGCCTGCACACCTCACCTTCAGAAGTCTCCTAGACTCATGTCTTATTGTCAGCCATCCTCTGGTCCTTTCCACTTTGTATCTTGTCCTACTGATGACGGTGTACATGTCTGATCTCCTTTAGTAGACAGTGACTTCTTGGAAGACAGGATACTTGTCTGATCTATTTTTGAGTTCCCCATAATGCCTTTCCCAGTTCCTTGCAAATAGTTGGTACTTAATAAATGTTTATCTTATGAGTGAATTGACCTTTGCTTTATTATGTAGTAAACACCCAAAATTCTAAACTGTAACAGTTAGGAATTATGTAATAATTCCTAATAAACATAATATCTATTATAGTGAGTTAAGCAAATTAAAGCATTTTTTTCCTCTTATGTAAAAAAAAATTAGTTTTCCACTCCAGGATTGGTAAAGTGGCTTCACAAAGTCATGAGATACCCCAGCATTTCTTTCTTTCCACTCTGCATTCTTAAGCACGTTGCTTCCATCTTCAAAATCACAAGATGGCTGCCAGAGCTCCAGCCAGTATGTCTGCATTTTAGGAGGATAGACAGGGAAAAACAAAGGGAGAAAACAAGCTCTTCTCTCACCCAAGGCAGTCCCCAATAAAAGAGAGTTGCAGAAAACACCAATCAAAGACTTCTATTTAGATTTCATTGACTAGTTCCTGAACTGAAAGGGAGGCCGGGAAGTAAAGTTTTTTAGCTTGACACACTTTCTCCCTGAACAAAATCTGATTTCTATTTCTAAGGAAAAAAGAGAGAGAGGATGTTAGATAAGCAGCTTACAGTCTTTGTTATAAAGGGTCTTAATCATTCATCAGTAAGTATTGTCCTTTTATTTATTTTTCACAAAGTGTTCATTGTTTCTTCAAGGCTTTTTATTTCTCTTCCAAGTCTGTAGGTAAATTGCTGAAATCTATCCAGACTCCAGCCTTCACATCAGGGATTTTAGCATAATACGATCTACTCAATAGTACCCCTCTCATATCCCATCAAATGAGCTTCGTTTGTTTTCCCTTTATCTCTAAGTGGTATGACACCATCTGGTGTTTTCTGCTGTTGACCCAAAGCCATGTCTGGCATCATTGGACTAATCAGGAGGTGGGAAGAGACAGGGTCAGGCATGGGTTAGCGGCACAAATCATTTGGTAATTAAAAACCCCTTGGTTATTGCTCCCTGCACAATAAAATATCTATTGTAGGATTTTGATAAAATTCTGTTATATTAATTATCAGCTGTTGGAAGCTCAGAATGTAAGTCTGTCAGATTGATGCTGTGGCTGATATGAAGTGTTAAATTTCAAAAAGACAACAAGAGAGACAGTTAAAGAAATATCAGGTGCTTATTCTCAGCTTACCTTCTCATGTATGTTTAATTTCTCTTAAAAATTATTTGGACAACTAAGGTGCAAGTGACTAAACATAATAATTGCTCTACTTAATGATCCATTCCATTCAATCAATAATTGTTGAATATATACTATTTGCCAGGCATTGTGCTGGTTGCTGGAGATATAAATGAGAATTTTTAAAATGTAGGCATTTCAGAGTTAAAGATGTATTGAACGGCTAAAATGAACAGCAGGAAACTGAGATGTGTAATCTGAAATTAGCTTCCATAGACAAGTATCCCAGAAAGCCTACCACAAAAATAATAGCAGAAACTAAGTTTCAATATTTTGCGATTCTTTTTTAGCCGCACAAAATTAAGTTAGAAATTCTGAGACGACTCAGGCATAGACTGTTAATATGGGATTTGGGCATGCATTCTTTAGAAAATCTTAATGAATAAAGAAAAAATATAGAACAAGTCATTTACATGGCATAACACTGAAATAAGGCACACTGGATAGTCAACTATTCTGGATAAGATAAGAAAGACAATGCAATTATAGCTGAGTAAGTGGCTCAAAATTCCATCAGAATATCTTAATCTTTATTAGTAGAAAGTTGCACAAGAGTTACAGAAAATTAAATTTAAAACTAAGACCTGGAAAGCATTCACTAATTTAAGGGCAGGTTATTTCAAGGAGGGGAGGGAGGATGTGAAGAATCACTGGATTGTGAAATTGAAATTCAAATTGGCTAATTTCAATTGACTGATTGATACCATTGAAAGACCTAGATTTGGCAACTACTGATGCCATGACAGACAAAACGTGCCCATAAGAAGATGCCCAGCCCAGAGCTGCTGGATCCTGTGTCCCAGGGGTCTCTAGTGTGTTTCATTTGGAGATCATGTCACTGTCTGTGCCTTTGACCTTGTAACGTCAGTTGGTCTGACATGCTTGCTTTGTTCCCCTTAGTTGGATGAATAATTTCTAATCTCTGTAAAGTATAAAAACTCAGTGTACTCTTATGTAATTTGTGTTTAAATATAACCATCATGATGTCCTGTGCATATTCTGTTAATTTTTTAAATGATTTTTGAAAGGCTTAAATGGATTTTCTCTACAAAATTTATAAGGGTGATTTAGTAGATTGATGAGAGTGGTTTAAATGTTTAGGAAAATTTCTTACATTTGTAACCCTCCCTTGGAGTATTTGAAATATTTGAGAAGGTCAACTGTGTTAAAACTGCACTTTGAAATAGCCAAGGAAATTTGATTGATTAAGTATGTAAATTATGTTTAACATGAAATGTATGAATTAACTGAAAAAGAACAAATGAAAATGATTGTTTTTATTTTGATTCAAATTATAAATTTGTAAGTAAAATAATAGCTGTTGATTAAGCTTTAATGTTTAAGGAAAATAAGATTTTTACATTAGTAACTATAATAATTTAATGAGTAATTATAAGAATTCCTTTCTGTACACAAAAGCTCAACTAGGACAGTAAAAGCCCCAAAGAAAGTCCCAAGTACAAAGTCAATCAATGGCAGCAAAGCAGGAGTGGCCCGGGGGTTAGTCACCAGGGTGCTAGAAGAAAGATCTGCATTTCTAACAGCAGGATCAGTGGGGCCAACATCCCTCTTGCCTCCTCATTTGTACAGAGCACACAAAACTGGTGGAAGAAAAAATCAGAACTCCCTGTAGATGGACTATCTGCCTGGGGAGAGTTCTGTGTGTGAGGGCTGGGATCCGAGCAAGAAGCCAAGCAGGGATTAGGACAACTCCAAAAACGTTCACATCAGACACCAAGGGGGACAAAAAAAGGAACAAGACCACTAAATTACTCCGTCTCCAGAATAAAAACTTCCTAACATTGCCCTGTGTGTAGTCCCCAGGCTGCCCACTGTCACCAGCCTACCATCCTCAAATCTCCTGGGTAGAAATGCCCCTGCTCACTGATACAGAGGCCACAGTCAGGCCTCCCGTGGACAGGGAGGCTTGTGGGGAAACTGCAGCTACCCTTACAAATCATCCTGATTGTCCATTAATCAAGACAAACCAGCTCAAGAATCCCTAGACACGGGGGGGGCGGGGAGGAGGAGGATGCCAGCATCATTGCAAAGGCCAAGGTGATGAGGACGTCATGCTGAGTGAGCTAAGCTGACACAAACATACTGATATTATATGATTCCACTTCAGTAAGGTACGTAGAATAGTGAAATTCATAGACGGAAAGTAGAACAGCGGTTACGAGGGCTGGGGGGAGAGGAAAGGGGAGTCAGTGTTTAATGAATACAGAGTTTCCATTTGGCAAGATGAAAATGTTCTGGAGAGGGATGGTGGTGATGGTTGCAAAACATTGTGAATGTACTTAATGCCACTGAATCGTACCCTTAAGAATGGTTAAAATGGTAAATTCTATGTTATGTATATCTTGACATAATTTAAAAATTTATTTTTTTTTAAAAAAAGGACCAAACTGAATAAACCAAACAGCTGATCTCAGGAGAAAAATAGCTCATAAGAGATGAGAACTTAAAAATTCTAATTAGATCTACTTGTAGCTCTTTGAGGTAACTCTGTATTACTTTCCACAGAGGTTGTACTAGTTTGCATTCCCAATTATTCTCTTTTAATAATAAGGAAACAGACTCAAGGAGGCTGAGTAACTTGCCCAAGACTGCCAGTTCAGGTGGGAGCAAGAATGAAAATTCAGATCTGTCAATCTCCATGTCTATTCTTTTTCACCACATGACACAAGACCCTCTATGGTGGGACAGGTGGTTCCCCCAGGCAGGCACCCTAACCAAAATCACATTCATTCCTCATTTTGTATTTGAACAGTTGCTTCTTCGAGATGTCCCTATTGAAACTCTAATCCTGAAAAGGAGAAATCTCAAGCCAGGAGAAAACAATAGTTCTTTGGGATGGATTAGATGACAAATGAAAAGAGAACCTGTGCCCTGGGCATGGTATTCAGGGTAGAGGCCTGAAGTGTGCAGAGTAGAAAATCAAGGATTACAGAAGTGTCTGGGCCTCAGATGGGCTCAGACACATATTTCACAAACTTTCCATTTTTTCCCAGAGACAAACTAGAACTAATTCTAGGAAAACTGTGCATACATTACTGTTTCATTCCTCAATCACAGAATTTATCACATAACATAATAATATATCTGTCGATACACTGTTGTTGTATCTGTTCACTAAACAGTGAGCCTCTTGAGTCTGTGGAATGTAGCTTATTCATCTTCCAATCCCCAATGCCTAGGACAGTTTTGGGCACATAATAGGAGTTTAATAAATGTTTGTTGGATTAGTTAATGAAGTGAATGACTGAATGGATTATGACACAAGACCTAGGAGGAACTGAGAAAGGAAACTCTACTAAGCAGCAACGCAAACTTTTTTTTTTAAGAACATTTTATCTCTTCTCCTGACTTCAAACACAGACAGAACTATCTTAAATAACACTATTGCAATGGGATTTTAAAACGATTACTGCATATCACAATAACTAATGTTCCAATTTGGAGCCGTGGGTGATTGGTTCAGTATGAAACAGCAGTGAATGCTGAGAAAAGTGCCTGAAATCCAGTAGTTTATTGGTTAAATATTGGTTTAATTTAAATCTGAATCTTAATCCAAGCACAATTCCCCCCCCATGCAACCTCTTTTTAGTTCTCTCTGTTGTATGACAGTATTTGTATCTGTGTCTGTGCACTATATTACACCATAAATTCTTGAAATCAGGGACCATGGCTTATTCTTACAACTAAAAGAGCAATGCTTTGAAGATAGTGAGCATTCACACAGTAGATGTAAAAATTAATAGTTAGATTTATTATCTTCCCATTCACTCCCAGCTAAAGTGAGAGAGAGTAGGCTTTTACCATGACAAGTCCATTGTGATTCCTAGTTCAAGCACATATCAGGATGGGAAAAAAATAGAAGGATACCAGTCAAATAGCTTCATAAACATCACATCAGATATTCCACAAGACAATCTGGTGGATCATGCTTTTTAAAATCATGATTATTAATATAATGAAACAATGATGACAATTTTAACTAACATTTATAGACTACTTGCTATCTATCAAAATTTGTGATAATGTATTTACATACATCAGCTCACTTCGTCCCCACACACAAAATTCCTTATATACAGTGATTATCCCCATTTTCTGAATGGGCAAATTGAGCTGTGGAGGCATTGAGCAAATCTCCTGGGGTTTGAAGCAGTGTATGAGCAAGTCTGTTTGGACTCAGGGATTCTGCAGATCTATGACATTAGCATATTAGCATTATTTTTATTGCTGTATTTAAAGTTTGCCTTTTGGTTTTTTGTCTCCTTTTTTTTTTTCTCTATTTTTGCTCTGTGTATTTTCTTTATTTCATCAGGCTATTCTTTAGACCTTTAGAGATAATCTGCAAATGCAGGGTCTGTATCATTTTCAGAGAGCCTGCAGCTCTTGGTAGGACTTGCGAGAGTTGATTTCTCGAGTGTCCTGAACTGTTCTATCACTTACAGTAATAATTACAGAAGTAAAGGTGTAATAAAATGGGATGTTTTAACCCATATTTTATGAGTCACAAATGGCCTCTAAAAAGCTGCCATTTTATTATTTCCTTTAGAGATACTTAACAGGTAATGTCAGTAGTAAAGTTTAGTGCCAACCAGCGCTTAATAATCCCTACCTCTAGAATTATCGACCCTCCTGAAAGGAAGAATAGTCCAAGGAGGATCGTGATGTATACATGTGTCAATCTGATAGCATATAATCTAGGCTAAAAACCGGAATGCAAAGGAGTAGGAATTAAAGGGCTGCATCAACTATACAGATTGAGCCACAAGACAAAGCAGTGAAAAGAACCAAAATGAGGATATTATCCAGAAAATTAAAATTGTATGTGGCTGTACATATTGCATATACTACCTGGAAGAAATAGCCTTAAATTGTAGACACAGCATGAAACAGCCATTGCAGAGTTGGTTAGTTTCACATTAAGTCATATAATCTGACCTCTTCTGACATAGTTCAACACCTAAAAATTTTTCATTCCCCTCTAATAAACTAAACGTCTCTTCACCTCGGTTCACCTAGATTTCCAATAACTACCCTTACTAGAAACTGGGTACCTAATGCTGCTGATTAACTGAATTCTTTTCAGCCCTTGCCTAGCGGCTCCAATTCTAATTCCTTCTTTGGATTTTCTGCAACAGATGTATATATATTTATATCTAGCCATCATTGAAAGTAGTTTGTCAGCTCATAATTCAGCTTACAACAAAGCCCACTCATCCCTTTTTCCCACAACACTAACCTAAGGTTATAACTTCATTCAGGCACTTCCAGAGTCTCTCCATGTGGGGTTAACATACACGGTTATTGCTGCTCCGGAGTTTACTAGCAGGCTCTAGAACTTTGGAAGATCTAGGAAATGTAGGTTATAGGTCAGTGTATATAATATTGATTCTTTGAGATTTGTTGAGACCTTATTTTCCATCTAGTTCATGACCATTTTTTTGTACATGTCCCATGTGTGCTTAAGAAAAATGTTATTCTTTAAGAGTTTGGTGCAGCTTTCTAGGAGATCAAACTTGTTTATTGCATTGTTGAAATTTTTATACCTTTATTAATTTTTTTCTCTTGGATATTACAATAATTGAGGCAAATAAAACAAATTTTTCACTAATTATGGTTGTCTTATCTTCCTGTGGGTCTGTTATTTTTGCTTTATATACTTCAGATATTTTGTTGGAGACATACAAGTTTGGAGTTGCTATATTTTCCTGGTGGTTTCAGTATTTTATTATTATTTAATGACCTTCTCCATTCCTAATAATGCTTTTTGTCTTGAAGTCTATCTTAACTTATAATAATACATCTATACAACCTTTGTTTTTGTTAATATTTGCTTGGTATATATTTTTCCATCCTTTAAACCATCCTATGCTTTCATACTTTAGATGTGAGCTGGGGTATTTTAAATCTAATCTGATCATTCCTATCTTTAACTAGTATGTTTAATCAATTTTTCCTTATTGTATTATTGATAGAGTTGGACTTGTTTTTACCACTTTTTTTATTCTATTTGTCCCATTTCGAATGCTTCTTCACTTTTTTGAAGTTATTTAATTTGTGAGTTTTTATGTGCTCATTTATTTCATCTGTATTGAAACTTGTGTATATTACTTCAGCGTCTCTGCCCTGCCTGTCTCTTATCGTGGCTGCTTCTGCCATGACCATTTCCACGTGGGCTCCCTTCAGCTTCACACAGGCACGACCTGACAGCACCTTGTCTCGGCCCCATGACACGCGTTGCTCACTTCCTGCCCCGCAGTTTCAGTGCCCAGCCACGGCTGGGGATGCCACAGATGTAGGAATAACAGGGAAAAGGGGGAAAGCACCAATGGATAAATTCTTTTTTTTTTTCCTGAAGGACAGCCATGAAATTCATATCATATGGCCTCTCAGCTGTATCCCTAATGTGGAATTAAGCAACCAGTTGCCTGCAGCAGTGGAGAAGAAGAGGAAGAAGAGGAGGAGGAGTTTAAGTTAGAAGATCCTGACTTCTTATAGTTCCAAACACGCTGGCAGTGGACAGATGTTGGCAAGTCATGTGCCCCCATAGCTTTATAAAATAGGGACAATAAGGTTTATTTACCTCACACGGTTCTCGTAAGAATCAAATGCAGAATATAGATAAAGCTTCTCTACTTTTAAAGTGCTTCTCTAATCTGAAAGTCTCATTTTATTATGAAGGGGTGTTATTAATTATTGGCAGTACGTTGTGGGCTATAAATGATTTCTACGATTTCTAAAGAGGATTCTGATACTGGATAAAAGCAAAATATTTCTTATATGCTAACAACAGTGGACTTGCCTTGAAATTATTTCGCTGATTTATCAATTTATTTCACAACTATTGAGCCTCATGTTGAGCCTCATGTTGCCACCAATGCCTCCACTTGGGAACAGTTAAATCCCGGCTCCACCCTGTACTATGGGACATAGACAAATCAGCTAACCTCCCTCAGCCTCAGTTTTCTCCTCTTTAAATGAGAACAATAATAACAGCACAACAACAATACCCGTCTCACGTAGTTGCTGAGGGGATGAAAACTAGCCATTCTCACCATGACCACATACAGAGAGCTACAGACTCTGCTGGGGCGAAGGGTACTCAGAACACTCCAGAATACCTCACTGAGGAAGGTCTTGAGAATGCTTCAATTATAACCAGGGAGGATTTATGATTTGGGTTGGCCTGTTCCCCTCACTACCTCTTTTACCTTATTTTGACAGAAAGGCTGTGAAGAAGAGTAAGGATGCTGGAAGAATTACTTAAATCCTCCTAAAGAATCTCCCAGCAATAACATGCAGAGTCTGAAATCTCCATAGCTGGGCTGGGAGAGTCAGCACAGCGTGAGCAATCGCCAAGACTTAGGTACTGGGCCACTCCGGGAGTGCATTATTTACAATTAGTGCCAGTAGAGCTAGACACCTATCTGTCTGCTCCAAAGGTCTGAAATGTGCACAATTCACCTCCATCCCAGAATTTCATCAAGAAAGAGCAGCAGACACCTCTGTGCTTGAAAAGCGCAGCTCAACGGCTCCCTAATGACCCTTGTCCAAGTTTTGAGTTGATGCAAAAATTTCTGTTTTTCTGGTTTTATCTTTTTTTTATGGATAGGATATGTTATCTAGATCTTTGTACTGCTCATATTAATGTAGTCTCTAAACACAAGTCAAAATTCATTCTCTGATCCCAAAAGAGACTGTAACTGCTTTAAAGAATTTCTTTCCACCAATTCTTTTTCCAAGGGAATCCAACTGACAGGCCTGAGTTATTTCAGATGGTTTAGAAACAAAATTTTATGCACACATTTGTTTTTATATATACTCACAGGTGTTCACACATATCCTTCACCTCTTTCAAAATTTAGAAGGAATAAAAACACAAGCCTTGAGTAAATCATGCAAGATCTACTATCTGGCTGGCACTTTCTTTGTTCAGACATGTCTTCTTTTCTCGTTTCCTTCTTTCCCCGAGCCTATTTTATTCCATTTGAAAAGGCCAGCGTAAGTCTCTTCCATTTGCACTCACTGAGGACCTTGTACTCTAGTTGTATAACCTGGGAAAGGGATCTGAAAACCAGTTCTCTCCTGGGACTTCAGAAGCACCAAACCATAGTAAACTCCATGGAGCACAGCAAGATAGAATGAAGAAGCCAGCCCCTATTTCGTTCCATTCCTATGAGGAAAGCATCGAGGGAAACTTGTTTACACGTAAGTCAATACATCCAGAACATTCTTAAGCTTTCTAGGTAGGATTCATATAGGATTACAAGACAAAAGTACATTGCAGTCGTCAAATTATTTACCAACTAAAATAGCACTCACCCTGAAAGCAGACGTACAATTCTAGTGGTGTTGCATAGTCTTGCTGGCAAATGCATTGTGCAGTATCAATCACATCCCTTTATAATTTTAATTTTTAAATGGGGTAATAAATTTAAGTGGTATAAAAATATCAACATGTTTAACATTTCCTATTTGTGCTGACATTTTTATTAATCCAAACATAAAGCTGTTTATATGTAAATTGCCATATGCTCTTAAGTTAAACCAATTGAATCCTGTCTGTGAAGGACTTGTCATTTTGTTGTAAATATGTGTAATAACCCATTGCACAAACAGTTCCAAGAAAAGAGAGAAAAGCAGCACATGAAAGTGGCAAGCAAACTTGGTGCCCAGCTCAACTGGGTCATGAGTAGCGTTTTGTGCTTGCCTTTGATGATGCTCTGACAACGACTATGTTCTCTGTTTTTAATGAAGGCCATTAATGAATAATGTTTCTAATAATGAAACATTATTCATTATTAGAAAATTTAGAGATTGAAGCTGCATGGGTCCTTACTGGCTGACACTGTATCTTTGACTGTGTAACTGTCCCAGCTTCTAAAACACACTTATGCATACACCCCCACGCCCCCACACACACACATGCACAATGCAAGGCACAAAGCAGGTACCTAGATATTTACCACTGATCATGGTCTAAGAAAATTTCCTGTAAGATGAAATAATTTAACTCAAATTTATTTCCTCCCTAAAACTGCCATTATAGAGTTTTGCTCCTAAAAAAGACTGTTTTACAGAAAAGTCCATATTAGCCATATTTCAAGTTGTTTAATCATCCATTTTTTATGTACTTCATTCTATTATCCAGAATTCTAAACGATATTTAAATAAATTGAATAGGGCAATAGAACACATTGTATAACATTACATTATTATATATTTAAGAGATCTGTGGGAGAGTGGCTATTCAGGATGACGTAGGAGGACAAAGTAAGCAGTGGTATTTGAAGAAACAATTACACGATCCTAGGAAGGGGCTACTTCTGAGATTGATCATTCATTCGTTCATTCAATAGTTAATAACACCTTCTAAGTACCAAGTCCTCTCCTCTCTGGAGCATTCCAATAGGTAGAGGCCAAGAAGAGGAAGTTGATTTGGGAAAGGAATCGAGAATGAACAAACAGCCCACAAACGAGGAAAAAACTCAAAAGGGTGCAGCCAAATACCAATAGTGTTTCCAGAAGAAGGGAGAGACCAACAGAGCCAAATTCTGCTGACAGACTGAGTAAAGGAACATCAAGGACTGTCCAGTGGACGTGGCATGGGGCAGTCCTTGGTGTTCTTGATAAAAGTAGTTTCAATCGAGTGCTAAGTGCAAAAGCCTCATTTGAGAAGATTCAACAAATAATGTGAGACGAAAGTTAGAAAAGCAAATATAGACAAGTCGAGGGATTTTTCTGTAAAAGGGAGGAGAGAGATGGAAAGGTAAGTTAAATAGGGGATCAGTATTAAAGGCACGAATTTTTTAAGAAAATTGAGAATTTTGTACCATGATGTATGTCTATGGAACTACTCCAACAAAGTCGGGGAAAATGATGATGCAAGAGTCTTCAGGTATGTGGAGTTGGCCTAAGTTAGGAGAAGTGATAGTTGGTCCAGTGCAACAAGAGACAACACAGGGTTCTTGGTTCGATGACTGCTAGCAGGAGGATGTGGACACTCTTTTCTCATAGCTTCCATTTTCTCAGGGATAGAAGATACAAGGTCTTTACTTGAGCATGAGTAGGGAAAAATAGTGCTAAAGTTAAAGAAGAACAGAGTGAATGTAAAATAATCATGTGGGAGGGTGGGAGCCAGGAACCAGAACAACATCTGGGAAGAGGAGTGATCAAGACCAGGATTGCAACATAGACTGTGATTCACCAAATAGAAGCCCCGCGGAGAAGGTGAGAGCAGCACAGGGAAGCAACCCGAGCACCAGAACAAGAGGGGGGATGGCCTAAGTGCTCAAGTCCATCAAGGATCCGCCTATCTAGGGATAGGGCTTTAGCTCGCTTCCTGCAAGTAGTGAAAACATCAGAACACTGTTGAGCCCTGTGAATAGGCTGAGATGAAGACTTAACATAATGTCATTCACAAGAAGAGGCACCGTGGCACCACAGAAAATGATGGTGCTTGGGAGTCAGATACGCAGGGTTCAAACCCCTCTCAGCAAGCTACCCATCATAAGATGTTGAATCCATTACTTATTTTTTCTGAAACTCAGGTTTCTCATTTACAAAGTAAAGATGCTAACATCTCTTTTTCAAGATTGCTATGATGATAAGAGAAATACCTATAAAGTATCTTACAGAGTGTGAGTATAACTACTATAAGTTAAATGTTCGGACTTCTCTTTAAATGTATCAGTTCAAACATATGCATTTATCTCCACTCCCTCCAAATATCACACTAAAACAATAAAGAATAAAAAGAAAATCATAAATACACATGAACAAAGAACATAGAAGAATAGAAAATAGTATACAAGATGATACCAAATTTTGGAAAATGAAAATTTTTTGAAGATGTTTTACCTGACTTCTAGAAGCTAAAATAAATAAGAATTTCAGGGTAACAATAAGGAAAGGACCCAAGATGACAGCATTAATCAGTCTAGAGAGAATCCTACATTGAAGTGGGTGAATTAAAGGCTACAGGAGGGATCCTGTAGCCTGATCCATCTGGTCCTATTCCCAGGCACAAAACACTGAGATACCAACTAGGGGTTGGGCAAGGCGGAGAACGGATTTGCCAGATGATCAGTTACATCTGATCACTTGAAAAATTGTACTGAGATGCTATTAGCAGGATTTGGAAGAATTTATGAAAATAACAGAAAATTTAGCAAAGGTAAAAACTGGCAATGATTAATACCAGGAAAATGACTTTTAATAGAAAAAAATTCAATCACAGTACACTATTTTGCTCAGCAGTAAAAAATATTTATATTGCCAAAATAATGTAAACATTAAAGTTTCTTATTAAAAAAAAATGACATATAAAAGGCCCTGCTGGGAATTCTGCCTTGAGTTTTCCCAAAGACTCATTTTCCCAAGACTCATTGTACAGATCTTGGTGGTTCAATATGGAGATGAAGCATGTCCATTTGTGAATAAGGATCCTGAAAATCTTGTACCTGGAAGTCCCCTGAACCTTTTTCACTAGCCTGGACTCTCTCTCAGTGTACTGTATCCTTTGCCTTTCAATAAAAACCTTATGTGACTTTAAAAACAATTATGATATAACTACATCAAAGGATTGTGATATAACTACATTGATACGGAGGAAGGTGAGGTTGAAGAAAGCTATGTCCTCATCTACCATGACAATAAGTCAATAGGTGTTTCCAAAATTCATAAATCAATTTAAACATTGATTAAATCAACTTAAATAAATAGTATGAACATATTATCTAGAAATACAGGAGTAAAGACCACAAGAAACAACTAAAAGCCTTGTAAGTAATTATCTCTGGGGAACAGGACTGAGGAATAGAGAAGAATAGGGTAGACAGAGACTATAGCTTTTCATTGTTCACCTTCACGAAAAACCTCAACATTTTAAATTGTGTGTTATAATATTTTGATAAAAATAGAAAATAACTTTTGAAATTAATTTACTTTTCCAAGTATTCCACTCCTTTCCATCCCTTAGATGCTGAACGCTGATAAACACATACCCTTATAACGAACAACACGGGGCAGGAAGACGATGATCACAGTGGTCATTTGCGTAGCATACCCACAGTGTTTGTTGAGCTTGAGTGGGGGTTAGCTGCTCTTTTGGGATTTATGTCACAGCTGAGATTCTTAAATTTGTATCTTTACTTTCAAAAGATGGAATCTGGTGGACATAAAAGTTTCTATATTCCAGGTAAGTTTTCCACATCATCAGGGTCTGAAATATAATCATAACTTTAACCCTAAAATCAGGTCTGTATGGCATTAATGCAACCAATTAAAGAAAAACCTGAATATTTTAAGAA
>CAUYSK010046934.1:0-22627 GCA_963575035.1 Avahi laniger
AAAAAAAATCTTCAACCATTTAAACATATGACAACCCTGCCTAAAAATAAAAAAATAAACATGCAAAGAGAAATCTAACAGATTCTACCCTTTAATTCCATCCTCTCCACTTTTTAACTTTTTGTTCTTTCTATCCATATCTTTTTATGCTCTCTCTCAAAAAGTTGTTGTTATTTTGATAGTTTATCATTTAGTCTTCCAACTCAAGATACAAAATGGTTTATATACCATGATTACAGCACTAGAGTATTCTGCATTTATGTCCTTACTGTTAATAGTGAGTTGTCCACCTTCAGATGATATCTTACTGTTCATTTACATCCTTTTCTTTCAGATTGAAGAACTCCTTTTAGCATTTCTTGTAGGATAGGTCTAGAGTTGATGAAATCTCTCAGGCTGTGTGTGTCTGGGAAAGTCTTTATTTCTCCACGTTTGAAGGATATTTTTTCAGGATATAATATTCTAGGTTTAATATTTTATTCCTTCAGCACTTTGAATATGTCATGCCATTCTCTACTGGCCTATAAGGTTTCCATTGAGCAGTCTGCTGACAGATGTATAGGAGCTCCTTTATGCTATTTTTTTCTTTTTTCTTCCCTTAGTACCTTTTTTTTTTTTAATCCATGACCTTTGGGAGCTTGATTATTAAATGTCTTGAGGAAGTCTTGTTTGGTTTAAATCAGCTTGGTGCTCTGTGATCTAGTACCTGAATATTGATATCTTTCTCTAGATTTAGAAAGTTGTTATTATTTCTTTGAATAAATCTTCCACTACAATCTCTCTCTACCTCTTCTTTAAGGACAACAATTCTTAGGTTTCCTCTTCTGAGGCTATTTTCTAGATCTTGTAAGCATGCTTACTTTTTTTTTTCTCTTCTGATTGTGTATTTTCAAATAGCCCATCTTTAAACTTACTATTTCTTTCTTCCGCTTGATCAGTTCTGCTATTGAGAAACTCTGATGCATATCTCAGTTTGTCAGTTGAATTCCTAAACTCTAGAATTTCTGCTTAATTATTTTTTTGTTATTATTTCAATCTGATAGGCTTCCAAATTCCTTCTTTATATTGTCTTTATGTTCATTGAGCTTCTTTGGGATAGCTATTTTTAATTCTTTGAAAGGTCACCTATCTCCCTCACTCCAGGTTTGGACACTGGTGCCTTATTTAGTTTGGTGAGGTCATTTCTTCCTGGAAGTTCTTTATGTTTGTAGATGCTCATTGATGTCTGGGCATTGAAGAGTTGGGTATTTATTTTAATCTTCACAGTCTGGACTTGTTTGAACCTGTCTTGAGAAGTCTTTCCAGATATTCAAAAGGAATTGAGTTTTGTAGTCTAAGTCTTGATCACTGCAGCCATGTAAGCACTGGGGATGACCCAAGCCCAGTAACACTGTGACTGTTGCAGACTCCTGGTGGTGTACTGCCTTGGTTAACTTGGGTAAGATAGGGCATAATTCACTAGATTAGCAGGCAAAGTACCTCACTCTCTTCCCTCACTTTCTGTGCTGAGGTGCTTGAGTTGGGGGACCTGTGATGTTGGCGTACCCTCATAGCCATCAGCACCATGTCATACATAACTTGAAGCCAACCCAGTCTCACTCAAAGCCAGTGGTGACTGGTGCCTGGCTACCTTTGATGTCTATTCAAAGTCCAAAGGCTCTTTATTTAGCAAGTGGTGAATCCTGCCAGGACTGGGTCCTTCCCTTCAAGGCAGCATGTTTCCTTCTGGCCCAGGGTGGGGCCAAAAATGTTGTCTAGGAATTAAGGCCTGGACTCAGGAGCTTCAAGAGACTGCTTGGTACTTTATTTTACTGTGTCTGAGTTGGTACCCAAGTTACAAAGCAAAGTACTCTGAGCTGTTCCCTTTTCTTTATCCAAGTGGAAGAAGACTCTCCTTGTGCTGTGTTGCCTGTAGTTGGGGGAGGGGTGACACAGGCACTGGCTTGGCTGCAGCTGCTGGTTTCTCTGGGTCACGTGCACCCGAGTCCACTGGCTCTGAGCCAGCACAGCCGCAAGAATTGCCCAAGGACTGCAGCCTTTGTGTCCTGACTGACTTACAAATTTAGTCCAAGACCCAGGCTGCTTTTTGTTAGCTGTGGTAGGGCTAGCAGGAACTTGGGTTTGGGCGCAGAGGATTTTCCTTTGGCTGGGCTGGTCAAAATGCTCCCTCCATGGGCACTGGCAGAATTCTGTCCTGTGCTGTGTTCCCCTGGGCTAAGGCGGCCCTGAGTTTCAATTCAAAGCTCCACAACCACTTCAGTCTCCTCCACTAGGCACTCAGATTCCCTCTTCATTCAGCGTACTGGTGCTGCACTGCTGGGGGATGGCAGAGAGTTGGCATAGGCAATGAAAGGCTGTCTTTTCTGCACTTTCCAGTGTCTTTTTTCTTGATATATTGTTAAAACCAGGTAGAATGATCGCTCACCTGACTTTTGGTTCTTCTAAAGGTACTTGCTCTGGTGAATAGTTGAACTAGATGTCCATGGGGAGGGATGATTGCTGGAGGTTTCTATTTTACCATCTTTCTTTGCCCCCTTCCAACATGAACTTTTAAATACATTACTTGGTTAAATTCTATATTCCCACCAAAACATATGCTCTTCTAGGGCATGAGTAATAGGTAACTTGTATCTTTGATGTCTAGTGTATATAGGCACTTAATGTGTACTAAATTACTAAATAAATCAGTCATTGAATAATGCCATTAAAATATTTTTTCAATAGGTATCACAGAAAGCATACTGTGACAAGTTGTCAAATCTTTACTGGGTGCTGGGTTATCTATTTTATCCATTTCTCATCTCATAACAATGTTATGGGGCAGATGCTGACGTTTTATTTTTGTATTTCATAACTGACGAAGTTGAGGCTCAGAGATGCAAAGCATCTTGCCTACTACAAGAATAAGAATCAGAACATAAACCCTGAGCTGCCTGACTCCAAAGCCCAGGCTCTTACCAATTAATGATTTTTTAAAATTTTTAAAATATGTAGAATGACCAAGAGTGTGAGATGTGTTAGAGAGGTCATTTAAAACAGAAGCAAGAAGAAGTTTCTCACTCACTCCCGTCCCCCAGTGTCCTTCTGTCACCACCAGCTGCCGACCTCTACTGAACCATACTTCCTTGATCAAATTATCCCTGCTATTTAAGTCTCCTCCATCCTTCAGAACTGTAGTTACTGTTAATCAGACTGATCAACTTATCCCAGTGTGAGGCAGCTGCATGTTAAAAGGATTCCATAATACCTCAGCACAAAAGAGAGACTGCCGCTTCTTCTGGACAGCCAGACTTGGCTCTCCTCTAGTCTGGTTTCGAAGGTGGCCGGACTTCTCTTATGCACACCTCCATGGAAGCCCGTTGTTGTCTTAAGGCCAGATCCCTTTGTCTTACCAGCAGTAAGTCTAGCTGTTGTCTTCTGCCTTGCCTCTCGAAGGTTTTAGGGAGGTGTATTATTTCATCTCTACTGAATTATAAAATTCCATCTGTGATCTAGGAGAAGTATTCTGGACAAACCTTGAGATTCCATACAAGATAGGCATATGTAATGCCTTTTTGTGTACTAGTTATATCAGCACAGATGAGCAAATAGACCTTCAGATTGAGACCACGGCCCTCTTCAGGGCAATGATGGTTATAGAGAGTAACAGTTCGCATGAAATTTGTGTCACCATCCCTTCTCTCTGGTTTATATGACAACATGACTGACTATAAATTCCGATAATTCCCTTGTAATAGTAAATAAGTTCATTTTATTTTCAAATTTACAATAATGATGAAATATTAACAGACAGAGCAAGTGCTTTATGACCCTTCGAATTACTATTCTGCTTTATTTCAATAGCGAGCTCTTCTTAAAACAGCAATATGATACCTAAAGCTGTAAAAATTAATGAAATGATACAGTGTTTGGGGATTGAATGCACTGAATATGTGCTGGTGTCTAGCATTGAATAGAATCACAAATATTAACAATAATTTGATTTCCAGGGCCAGAAAAGGAGAAAACATTCTCATTTTTCTGATACACCTCATATCATTTTGGAGTTAAATGCCTAAATGCTTTATTAGCAGAGGTGTTTAATGTCTAGTTGGCACTCAGCCTTCCAAGCATTTTGGTGATTCTTGCGAATGCTCAAACAAGACTGTGGTATTTTGAGACGGAGCCGTTTTCCTGTGGTAGTGTCCACACAAAACTAAATCATGCAGCCACTGTGCATGGTTCATCTGTAGCTGTAAGCTGTGCAGGGATATGTGTGATTAAAAAATCTTGCATTTTTAAATGGTCATGACTTATTTTTAGGATGGTTTCACACGTTTTTGATTTTGTCAGTTTTAGTTGTCCCATCAGGGTCACAGAAATATTGTCACTCTGGTTTTGGTCCACCAAGGTGATCATTCAAGGGTTAGTTAGAGAATAGATGCCAATTGTAATACAAATTCAGTTCGAACAGCAAGTTACTTTCTTGGAAGACTCGGCATCAGTTCTCCTTGCTGGTTTATTTCCTTATCATCCTGCTAATGATATTGTTAGTGTAAGTATTCACTTACTTATAGCGTGCCCCTTGAAGAGCAAAAAATATAATCGTTGAGCATCCGGAAAGTTGTGCCAAACAGACAATCAGAAAAGCAATCTTGTGAGATGGACACCTCTCCTCTCCATGATGTGTTTACTGATCCCCACCCAGGAGTTCTGGTTACTTCTGGATTTGAATTCCTCAAGTCCTCATAGTCAGCAGCACACAATGTAGTGATGGCTTCTGGGCTCCTTTCCCCCAAGCTAACTGGTTTTCTTAGGGTACTAAGTCAGAGATAGAAGACTGGCCCAATCTTCTCAGCTTTTACCTGCCCATATCCATTGTGCTCTCAGAAGTCACGGAGGAGACCTTCTTTTCAGAATGTATTGATGGGGAATTAGTACAATTGGCTCAATAGTGAGCTCTGCACCTATAGTCATGGCCTATTTCACTTTCAGAAATCCCAAATCAATCTAAGTCACCCAAAATTTAATACTTAATGATACGCTTTATTGCTTTTTAAGCTTTCAGGAAGGCTATTAAATCTTGTTGCCTCAGTTAAGTTGTAAATAATTCAAGAGTGGAGAAAGCAGAGGCAGAGCCAGCTGGGCATGTATGTTACATACATGTTACCTGCTCGGTAGATTCAAGCATGTTTCAAAATTCCATCAAATCTAATCATATTGCTCAATGTCGTGTGGGTTGCAATCTGTTAATGGTCTATTGTCTGCTTTTTTGCTCACATTAATGTTTTTAAATTCTAATAATTCTAGTCCACTTTGCCCTCCCTCTCCACACCTCTCCCCACCACCATTTATCATGTGAAATTAACCATAGAGGAGAAAATAAGGACATTTAAAATAAGGACATTTAAAAAAAAGGACATTTTATTTTACTAAAAAGTTTCTGATATTATTATATCAGAGCTATAGTCAAATAATAGGTAGTTAAAATCAATTATCAGATACCTACTCTGTGCAGTCATCTTGGGCTGATGTTGAAGTGTTAGCTGGCATTTCGAGCTACATTGTCGATAGGGGGAGCTGCCTCAGAGACTGAAGCTTAGGATCATTTGCTGACAGAATTCTAGAAATCAAAATACATAAAACCATGTTCAGAGTCCCCACAGTGCCAATAGGTCCAGTGAGAGTCAGTGAAAGGCAAGCTCAAAGAAAAAAAAGGAAGGTAGGGATTTGGATCAAGTCCATGACCAATATGAAATACATGAGCTTGCCTCTGGAGATACTGAAATCCTTAATGTCGTATTGGAAATAATTTCAGAATGTTTCAGAAAACAATACAAGGTAAATGGAATTCTGATTTTAAAGTGGAATTAAACAGCAGGAACACATTGCAGAGTAGAGGCTGCCAGATTTTAGGATTTATGGATCAGTAAAAGTAAAGAGAATAAATAATCACAGAACTGTCAAGAGTTGCCAACTCTTTATTCTTACCAAGAATGGCTAACACTGTCCCCCTACTAAAATTCTGTTAGGTGATGAGGTTACCACATGAGACATAAGCCATAATAGAGCTTATTTAAACAAGGGATGAGAAAATATTTCAAAAGATATGCAAATAGAAGTTTATTTTCACTGTGTGGAAGTTACTGGTTGGCATTCCTATGTATAAGAGTCCAGCTCTTCTGAGCTGTAAGTCCCCTAGGGTTGGCTTCTGTCGCTGTCTTTTGCTTCTGTCTTCTGCTGTCTGTTTGGAGAGCTACATCTGCGACTGACAGAGTCCAATTAGTCCTCTTCTTCCGTGCTCAGGCAGGTGTTCTTCCATCATCTGTAAGCCTCAACTCCAAACCACACCCAGGTTTCTCTGACACATGCTATGTTCCCTTGAGACTCATACAGATGCAAGAAAGTATTGTACCAAAAATGGTCATATAATAGGTTGTGGTTGCTACTTTTTCAAAGATGTTTTTTATTATGGGAAATTTCAAGCATATCTCAAAGTAGAGAATGTGTAATGAACCATCATATGCTATCACCCAGTTTCAACAATTATAAACTAATTTTGATATTTTTTGGATATCTCTGCTCATTTCCCCAACCCCAGATAATTGTGAAACCAATTCCAAACATATCATTTTATCTAAAAACATCTTGATTATATATCCATAAAAGCTATGGACTCTAAAAAAAAATAATAAAAGTACCATTAGTACACTTCAAAATATTAACTCCTTAATATCTTTATCAGTGTTTAGCCGATATTTAAATTTCCTTGATGGTTTCATCAATATACTTTTATTTTTGCATTTATTTACCTCTTTATGTGTATATAATGTTTATTATAGTTTATTCAGGACAAAAATAAGGTCTACTACTTTTTCCCACCAGTTTCTCACCATCAGAATTTTTATGATTACGTTTATGTCATTTTAATTTACATGTTTCTTTGTCTCTTGAATTTCTGTAAATTGCAAGTTGATCATAAAGGCTGATCCTTTCCAGGATTTATTTCGGTTTTGGAAAGAATATTTCATACAGTGTTAGATTCTTCAATCAGGAAACACATAATATCTAGCTGTGCTTTTTTTTTATTTTACATGTTAACAGCTAATGAGGATTTGGTCTAGAGCCATTATTTCATTGTGTTTGCTGGTATTTTCTTTTTTTTCTTATATACATGCAAGAAAATATTACCCATATACTTGATTTCTGAAGCATTTAAATTTTCATATTGTTGTTACACTAAACTCTTTAGCAATTGTTCACTGTTTGCAAGAGTGTGATCTCAAGTCTCTCACACCAAGCAAGGATAGTAAAGAACAAAGTCATCATCTAAAATTATCACTACTGCCTAGAATGAAAGGTCATTCAAAAGCAGATGTAAAAAAAAAAGAAAAAAAAAGCTCGATTGAAGATTAAAAAATAGAAATTTAAATACTTACATCTTTCTTTCTGGAAAATTCTCATACTATCCTGATTTTGTTGTTGTTGCATGCCACTCTGTGTAGGGGACACTGCACTCTGAATTCATACCATGAACCAGAATGTAGGAACCATTGTTTAACACCATGAAGTTGTTGAATATCTGTTTGACAGTAAAAATTTGTCTAACCAAATTAAATGTATAACTCAATTATATCTTTGAGAGTATCTTTCATCCATGGTGCATTCTAAATTTACTGTCTACAGTAAATTCTAAATTTAAAAGCTATTGTTTAATTCATTTAATAAACACCTATGAAGCACCAATTCTATGGTATGCACTGAATCAGGCACTTGCAATATATATTATACTTGAATATATAATACAAATATAACAAAGATTAATCAATGTGGAGTGAAGAAAATGATATAACTAAAAGAATTGAAATTAGGAGACCTGTATTACTGGTGCCTGCTTTGCTTCTAAGAAGCTTCATGCCCCTGGGCGTTTAGTATCCTTTCCTGTGAATGGGCCCAAGAAGGCAAATGTCTTTTCACACTTAATTTTCACTATTTTACTTAGTTTTCAAAGTATCTGAAGAATCAAAGTTAAACTATAAAATATAAGAAACAACATGATGTTTGCAACTCAATTCAGCTGCCATTTCTCCTATACATTCTCACTGTAATAGTCATAATGCATCCTTCATCTTCCTTACAAGTTTCAAAATAGGATTCTTCACACTAACGATTTATTGAAGTAATTTTAAAAGTATTCTTATTATCACTATCAGCCCATCTCATTTTTCTGATAAGGAACAATCCTCCAAAAGTGAAGTGACTCACATAGCTGGTTAGTGGTTAGGCCTCGGATCTCCAGTTCTGTACTCTCCCCATGACTTCACTTTGCCTAACTAAGGTTTATTCCACTCTAGGAACTATGAACGTGGGTAGCACATTTTAATCTCCTTGGGCTTTAAGGCACCATAGGAAAGCAGCCTGGTTTTGGAGACTAGAGGTGAACAGGATCAAAAGGGCAGGCGGCTGGGAGGCTTTGGGGCTCCTCTCTCTGACAGTCACTTGTTCTATTTGCCCCAGTCCTTGCCGCCCTTTTTTTCTCTTTGTTCTAATCCCCATTCTCCTGTCCTCTGGGTACCGGCCTGATGGGACTGATCCATGTTTTGATGGTGGCTTTTTGTGCCGTTGACCCTGGCCACTCAATCTACCCTTGTATTACCAACTCACACCTTGAAGACAAGGAATGGCACTAGTTGAACCACTTGACCTGGCAACTTGAATTTGGTTCAGCTGTTTTGGCTGGTATAAAGTTTTAAAAAAATCAAATTTAAATGTCTTTATACTAGACTTGCATGTTTTACTTTACTATATATCTCACCATTGCCTATTGAATGTACACCAGCCTTTTCTATACATTTCTCATATCTGCCCAGCCCCTAAAAGCATTTGGGTTGGTTACCGGTGGATTAGCGTCTTCAGGCAGATCTGGGATCCCTTGGGCAGAGCACTGTAATTTTCAGCTTACTGTGAGTTTCTTTTAAGTCCAAAGCACTGCCCATAGCATTTCTCTCACTGGTCAGAGTTGAGTTCTGATGTGGCCAAGATCATAGAGTTTTCTTACTTGAGTCTTAGGGGGCTTGAGAGTATAGGCAGATCAGGGCAGTCTATGAGGGAAAACAGTTCAAAACAACCCAGTTAAAATGCATCACTGTATATTCTTGAGAATCTTGAAACAGTTTTTCATAAGAACTCTGCTATTCTGACAGAAATGCCTAAATTAGCATAAGAAGTAATATTTTTTTCAACACTGAAGGGTGCCCTTATCGTATTTGTGAAAACATTCTCCTGGAAGGGACACTTTCCAGAGAAGGTGGAAGGCCACACAGCAGTGTATTTTCCCTTTTCCTCAACATGACTTTCATTCAAATCCTCTTCAATGCAGGTTGCCAATTTGGCCTGTTCCATCTCCAACAATGAGGAAGGGGTGAAATTAGTCCGGATGGCAGCCACCCAGATTGACAGCCTGTGTCCCCAGGTAAGCCTTATTCACTTTGAAACGTCCACTGGTGACCTGACGCTTGGGACCTTCTATGCTCCAGCCCTCACATCCCTCTTTTCCTTGCCCCCTTTCCTCTCCCTGGAAAATGCTAAACCTCAGTTATGGGCTGTTTCAAGTTCCACTGCTCTCAAAAAATCTCTAAGTACTCCAGTTTCTTCAGAATTACTGTGGCAGTTATTGTCTCTTCCACTCATATTGACTTTGTTCTTTGTTTTAGGTTGTGATTTCAATGCTACCTATCTATTTACCTTGTCTCAGCAACTAAATTATGAGCTTGCACATGTGGAAAGCAAAAGTTATATTTCTTCCACATCTGTGCTAAGTACGTAGGGTTTGTCCAGTAAATACTTTTTGAAACCTAAGGCTAATTGTTACAACTTAAAAAGATGCAAAGCAAACAAAAACTAATGGTAGTTGATAACCTACTTTATCTTCCATGTTTTGATTTTCCTTCCGATCACTGAGAAACTGTTCATGCGTAGAGCCTACAGGGTCCAGGGTTTTGACATTTTTTGACCTGCTTGTTCCTCTTTTGAAGAGTGCGGTCATCATATCCCTGGATTGTTTCTAACAAATAGGTGATCAATGCTGCTCTCACACTGGCTGCCCGACCACAGAGCAAAGTCGCTCAGGATAACATGGACGTCTTCAAGGACCAGTGGGAGAAACAGGTCCGAGTGCTAACAGAGGCTGTGGATGACATCACCTCAGTGGATGACTTCCTTTCTGTCTCAGGTAATGACCACCAACAGCTCCTTATAAGGCAGCTGCAGGAGGATAACGAGATAAGAGGGATGAGATAAGGAGTATCTCACAAATGTCATGGGTCTGTGTTTCTAGTGCTCTCCTAGTCTCTTTGAGCTTTTAATCAACTCTACAAATGTGATTATAACACCCTTTTAAATTATTTTTGGTATGTACATTGTTTCAAGATACCAAGACAAGGCATTGGAGGGGAACAGATTTTTTAAGATGGCTTAGATTCCTTTTTAGTTTTTGGAGACTTTTAAGCAGGATGGCCTTTTGAGACGTCTGAATCCTCTATGTAAAAAAAGGACCATGGAATATGGGCTTGGTTAATTGGCCAAGGTCAACAGCACACATGGTTTTTTAAGACATGGTTTATGTCTTAAAAATAGGCAATCAGTTATTCCAATTTGGTTATAGTAAGTGGGTTATTTTTCCAATAAATGAAGTATTGTGATAAGACAGGTAGAAATATAAGCTTCATATTTAACCCAGTAGAAGGCACTTGGGAGCTACTGAGGCTTTGAGCACTTGTCTATAAAGTTGTATTAAGGAAATGAGTGAAAGAACATGTAACAGTCATCACTCGAAACTGTAGTTTTTTTTTGTAAATGAAGCCGGACTGGAGGATGCTGGTAGATTTGATTAACTGTGGAGTCAATTTGACCTTTAACAGGATTCATCAAATCTGTTTCAATATTGGGCTACCAGCCAGCTCATGGGCTTTTTTCCAAACATACTTGACCAAACACATTTGGTGTAGTTCACCTGGAAGAATCTTTGTGAGGAGGAGGTCACTGGAAACATCAGCCTCCTTTGTGAGGCATTAAAAGAACCAAGTGACCCTTAAATTCAAATTGGCCAGGTGTCGATTTTACTCACTAGGTGCATAGAACTCACACCTGCCGACTCAGGCATCATTAGCCCTGAAGACCTGCTGGTTCTTGGCAGCCTGAAGCCAGAGAGGGAGGGATCTTGTTGCTGCTGGTGGGAAACAGGCAGACAGGACCTCTGAGTGCAACAGTGTGGAAGTGATTCCTGGGGGGAAGCCATCATGTTTGGAAATTTTTTCTAGTTTCAGTCTTTCTTTTAATAAAGAAACAGTCAGTGAATTCCCACCAGGGGCTTGTGTTTAAGGTTTATCTGAGAACAGCATAGTTGAATCCATAGATTTGAGGAGTAATCGAAAAGCCAACTTTTCAGTGACAGAAGGCAAGACAAGGTAGAAGGGAAAAACGAGCTAATGTGTGTGCAGGGTCTTTAATTTGCCTGACTCTCTGCTGTTTGCTTTAATTCTCACCAAACTTCTATAAAATGGGTATTAGTATCCTAAGTCTTCCTTTGAGAAAACTAAGTCATTGAGAGGGTAGGTAACTGGGCACAGATGGTATTAAAACCCAGATCATCCTCTTTTCAGAAACTCTTATTATATAGTTCTCAATAAATCAAGATAGAAGAGAGACTTCCTTTGGAGCTTTCTACTTTCATTTTAGCTCCCTTCTCCCACCTCTGGCATCCTCATTTGAATCTCTAATCCCTTTCAGAAACCTATTTTGTTTTTGATTCTGAAGGTACGTTGTTTTTGATGACTTGTTAAAGCAACTATCATTTAAGTATCTTCATAACTAGGGGTGGGCTGATGGAAAAACCTCAGTGTGCTACCATTCCTGAGTTATTTTTGTTTCATTTTGCTGATAGCTGAGTCCTAACATTATAAAAGATACTCAAAAACACATCTCTTATAGGTGCTTAGAAATTGTTCGGATAGCCATGTGGGGGATTTGGGTAGTGGGGAATAGAAAGGTGGTCATTAGTACTAAGTGGCTTTCTAGAATCTAGTAAGTAGTACCTTCCAAAAGAGGCAGGAGCCCTTCTCATTCAATCTCAGATCTCAGAGTGATCCTGACAGCCCCTAGAAGTCTTCTGCATCCCTTTCTACCTACAAATAAATAGGAAATACATGTATATTGCCTTTTGAATTGAGGGATCATTTTAGAACTTAAAACTTATCCTTTTTTTTTTTTCTTTTTAAATGCATGTACCAAAATTTATGAGGGTGGGGAGAAGCAAGGTAGGGGAGGTCTTAGCTCAGACTTTCTCAATAGTACAAAGCTTGTCTTAACTCTATTCCTCTCAGACCTGACTCTTTGTTCCCTTCCTCCCTGGTATTCCTTTGTGCATCTCATTACTACCAGCAATGAGAAAAGACTTTGGCTTCCACTGATAATGCCATGTGGTCCAACCCCAGTGGTACAAGTGCCATGGCATGCCATGACAGGAGAATGAACAGGCACTGTCAGGGAGCCAGCTTGGCAGGGCCTGCTGGAGCATGCCTTTGGAGTTGACAGAGGCAGCAGGCACCTTTCCAGAGACAGGGTTTGACAAATAATGACACAACCCACTCTATCCTGCTGATAGGCTGTGGACACAGCCCAGTAGTCGGGGAAACTACTACTCATCTTCTCTCTGAGATGGAGCCAAACATTTGTGTCAGTAAATTGCAAGTTTGGCCCAGGAGATATTTTGGAATGACATTAATGGTGTTTTATGTATCAGTTTCTTCTTAGAGGAATATTTATTCTGTCAGGAAACTCCTCTATTTAAAAAACAATAAAAACAGATCTTTGTTTTTAAAAGACTATAGTATTTTGTTTATGCTACCTGAACTTGTGCATCTGAATGTTTAATTTGTCCATATGAAATGCAACAAGTTTGGGGAGCAATGATGCTAGTGATAACATTATAGGAGCAAAACCAATTTTCAGATGTGGCCTGTGATCATAAAAAAATGAAATGATTCTGTTAGAGCATTTAAACTTTTCCTACTGTGCAAAAACTACAATTTTTAATAGTGTTTCAAAATGAGCCTCTTGGCATTAATCATGTGACAGTTTAAGTCTTGGGTTTGGCTCACAAAACAGTAGAAATCTAAGATCTAAAAAAGCAATTAACTTGATCCCATAATATCCAGGAGTTTTACTTTGTTTGCCTTTTCCTTTTTTTTTTTTTTTTTAACTCTGTGGTCTTCAGTTATTTTCTTCTAAAAATTCACAGAATCAACTTGTTTGAATCTAGAAACTATAGCCTTGTAGTTCATAATTATCAAGTAGTTTAGTCATCATTAATTCTTAAAATTATATCTTTTTCTCAAATAGTAAAGTTGCAAAAACTTAAGGATGTTTATCATAAAATATGTTGCAAATGTTTCATGATTAAATACCACACTTGATACAGTTGATATCAGAGAGTGCCATCCTAAATACCTGGGCAGTTTTTCCCAGCAATGAAATGATCTCTGGAATAGATGTACCTTTTATTACTACCTTTGCCTCTATCCTTTTCTAGTTGGAATGGCATTCCTCTGTCTCCTTACTTCATGAGTTCTTTCTCTTCAAAATACCGTAAAGTAGAAATATGTCATTGATTGTCCCTTTTCAATGGACATTCATTCACTGTCTCTTCATTGATTTCCTATTGTCTGTATGACACTGTCAGGAATGCAAATATGAAACAGGTGTGGATTCTACTTCAAATAATTAGCTGCTCTTCTTGATATATACTAGACCAGTGTGCTTCCTGACTCTGGGCCCCAGACCTGAAGGTGCAGGGAGTAGGAAGGGAGAAGTTATTACCAGGGGTCTAGGAATCCATATGTACACCAAATATGTAGCCATTTGATATAAAGTTCATGTTCATGTCTACATGGCTAGGTACAGCTCTTTGTCAAATACAGGCATACCTCAGAGATATTGCAAGTTTGGTTCCACAGCACTGCAAGGAAGCCCATGTGTCAAGGAAGCCCACCATACAAATTTTTTGGTTTCCAGTACATATAAATGTTATGTTTACACCATCTCATAGTCTCTTAAGTGTGCAATAGTATGCCTTAAAAAACCAATGTGCATATCTTAATTAAAAATGCAATGCTACCGAAAAATAATAATCATCCTGACCCTTCAGTGAATCATAATCTTTTTGCTGGTGAAGGGTCTTGCCTCAATGTAGACGGTGCTGACTGATCGGGATGGAGATTGCTGAAGGTTGGGATGGCTGTGGCAATTTCTTAAAATATGAGAACAATTAAGTTTGTCGCATTGATTGATTCTTCCTTTCACAAAAGATTTCTCTTGTAGCATATGAAGCTGTTTGATAACATTTTACCCACAGTAGAATTTTTTTCAAAATTGGAGTCGATCCTCTCAAAGCCTGCTGCTGCTTTACCAACTAAGTTTTCATAATATTCTAAATCCTTTGTCATTTCAACAATATTCCTAGCATCTTAACCAGGAGTAAATTCCATCTCAAGAAACTACTTTCTTTGCTCAACCCTAAGAAAAAACTCATTGGCTCCAGTTTTACCACGAGATTCCAGCAGTTTCTTCACATCTTGAGGCTCCACTTGTAATTCTAGTTTTCTTGCTATTTCTACCCCATCAGCAGTTACTTTTTCCACTGAATTCTTGAACTTCTCAATGTTATGTGTGAGGATTGGTGTCAACTTCTTCCAGACTCCTCTTAATGTGGATATTTTGACTTCTTCCCATGAATCAATCATGGATGTTCTTAATGGCATCAGGAATGGTGAATTCTTCCTGGAAGGTTTTCAGTTTATTTTGCCCTGATCCATCAGAAGAATCACTACCTATTTCAGCTATCACATATGAAATGTATTTCCAATTAAGAAACGTCAAAATTACTTCTCTATTCATGGGCTGTAGAAAGAATATTTTGTTAGCAGGCATGAAAACATTAATCTCCTTGTATATCTCCATCAGAGCTCTTGGGTAAGGGGTAACCAACTGCATTGTCAGTGAGCAGTAATATTTTAAAAGAAGTCTTTTTTTAAAAAAATTTTCTGAGAGTAGGTCTCAACAGTGGACTGGAAATATTAAGTAAATCATGCTATAAACAGATATGCTGTCATCCAGGCTTCATTGCTCCATATATTGAGCACAGATTTAGCATAATTGTGAAAGACTCTAGGATTTTCAGAATGGTAAATGAGCATTGGCTTCAACTTAGTCACCAGCTGTGTTGACCCCTAACAAGAGAGTCAGCCTGTTCCTTGAAGCTTTGAAACCAGTCTTTAAGTTTTCCTCTCTAGCTATGATAGTGTTAGATGGCATCTTCTTATAATAAAAGGCTATTTTCTATACATTGAAAATCTGTTGTTTAATGTAACCACCGTCATCAACAATTTTAGCTAGATTTTCTAGGTAACTTTCCCAACTTCTACATCAGCATTTTTTGCTTCATCTTGTGTTTTTATGTTATGAAGATGGCTTCTTTCCTTAAACCTCATGAACCCACTTCTGCTAGCTTCAAGCTTTTCTTCTGTGGCTTCCTCACCTCTCTTAGCCTTCTTAGAATTGAAGAGAGTTAGGGTCTTGCTCTGGATTAGGCTTTGACTTAAGGGAATGTTGTGGATGGTTTGATCTTCTATCCAGACCACTAAAACTTTCTCCATGTCAGCAATAAGACTGTTTTACTTTCATATCATTGGTGTGTTCACTATAGTAGTACTTTTAATTTGCTTCAAGAATGTTTCCTTTGCATTCACAACTTGTCTGTTTATCAAAAGAAGGCTAGCTTTTGGCTTCTCTTGTGACATGCCTTCTCACTAAGTTTAATCATTTCTAGATTATGATATAAAGTGAGAGGTATGCTACTCTTCCTTTTTCTTGAATGCTTAGGGGCCATTGTAGGATTATTAATTGGCCTTATTTCAATATTGTTGTGTCTCAGGGAACAGGGAGGCCCAAGAAGAAGAGGGCAAAACAAGGGAAGAGCCTGTTGGTAGAGCAGTTAGAACATGCATGTTTATTAAGTATACCACTTTATAAGCATATGGTTTGTGGCTCCCCAAAGCAGTTACAATAGTAACAAAGATCACTGATTTCAGATAATCATAAAAAATATAATAAAAAAATTTGAAATATTAGAATTATCAAAATGCGACACAGATACATGAAGTGAACATATGCTCTCGCAAAAATGGCACCAATAGACTTGCTGGATGCAGGATTGCCACAAACTTTCAATTTCATTAAAAAAAATCTCAAGTGCAATAAAGTGAAGAAGAATAAAACAAGACATTCCTATACATTGTTGATATCTAATAAAATGTAAATTTATTTTAAAATATTCTGAATCATAGTACCTTTTACATGTATACCATCCATCAATGTAACTACTATCATAAGGCAATTGTGATTCATTTTTCCATAAAAAGGCATCTTTAATTAGGAAAAGTTGGGGAACACTGAGTAAACTACAGTCCTATGTTGCTTAACAGAGATATGTTCTGAGAAATGAGTCATTAGATGACTTTGTTGTACAAACAAAATAGAGTATACTTGCACAAACCTAGATGGTATGGCCTACTGAACACCTAGACTATGTGGTACAGCCTATTGCTCTTAGGCTACAAACCTGTACAGTATGTTACTGAACTGAATGCTGTAGACAATTGGAACACAGTGGTATTTGTATATCTAAATATAAAAAGATTATATCAAAACTATAGTTCTATAATTTTATAGGACTACCAGTCATATACATGGTCTGTTGTGGATGGAAATGTTATGCAGTGCGTGACTATATCTTAACACTTAAAAAATTGATAAAAATCAATCAGTTAGTAAATTATGAAACTGATACTTTATTCACACAATCAACCCCACTAACCATTTAACAAATTAGTTGATTAGACTAATTAAAAACAATGTCTTTGTTATTATGGATTTTTGGCCTATGTTGGTTTCCTTCAAATAGGTATAGTTATATCCATAAAAACGTATCTTTTTTTTGGCTTCTTAATTAAATTGTATATTTCACTTTGGGAAATAAGTTTTTTTTTTTTTTTTAAGAAAAAACCTATTATTTCATTTTAATATATTGGGTCATAAATGGGCTTCTTAGAACTTCTTAAAAAAATATTAACTTCAGAGAAAGTACTACCACTATCTAATGTAATTAACAGATTTCTCACTCTTTTGCATTCAACTTAAATACCATCTTTAAACTATGCACAGAAAAATAGTAGCCATGTCTTATACTACTATGCAATTCAAATAAAATAGCAGCTGGACCCATGTTTTTGCCATGAAGACCCTTCCAGTTGCTCTCTTTCAGGAGCCAGGACACATTTTAATTATCTCAAGAAATCAGGCAGGGCAGTAAGAGAGACTGATTTGAATAAAACTTTCATATTTGAGATCCCATACCAAGTTTCATTCGAGGAAATCTTTTTCTGAAGTGCCCTTTTAGGTGAGTTCATGTGATACAATCCAAGATCTCATAAATAGATGGTTTTCAGAGCTTCCTTAACCAAAATGAAAACTTCATAAATCTATATTTTCACATCTGTTTATTTTTTTCTATTTCATTCTAGAAAATATTAACATTTAGGAAGTACTACTTTTTGAGTTTAAGAAATCTGAATATGAAAACTTAAACATTTCATTATTCTACTTTATTCCATTGTTTATTCTAATTTATAGTTGAAATAAAGAAGTAGACAATATAAAAATCGGAAATTCATAATGGCTTGGAAATTATATTGTATAAGGTCAAAATGGATATTCTTTTTGAAAAGTCAATTATACTTCATGATTTTTCTACCTAATGTCCTAAAAGAACAAATATTTCCTCTGAGTGCTTAGTTTAATGAAAGAGAGATCCCTAGTGAAGACTGGCATTTTCTGGCTACCCTCCCATCTTTCCTTCTTTTAGAACTTTAAAATTAGAACTAGCCCTAAAAACTTCTTAAAGGTGTAATAATTTATTTTAATCTCTTATACATTATTCATTGAATTTGACAGTTATAATTTTAAAAGGTCTGTGGGTTACTCAAGGCTATTTTTAAACTTGTGCTATTATTAAAGGATATATATCTATGTGTGTCTTAATGTGTTTGGGCTGCTTAAACAAAATCCTAATCTGGGTTGCTTCTAATCAATGGAAATTTATTTCTACTGGTGGTAGAGGCTGGGAAGTCTGAGATAAAGGTACCAATGAGGGTCCACTTTCTCATAGTCTTCTCACTTTAATTTCACATGGCAGAAGGAGTGAGGGATCTCTGGGGTCTCTTTTATGAGGGCATTAATCTCATTCATTAGAGTTCTGCCCATAACCTAATCACTTCCCAAAGTCTCCACTGCTTAATACCTTCACTTTAGGGGTTAGGATTTCAAAATACAAATTTTGGGGGGACATAAACATTCAGTCCCTTACAATTTGTGTATTTTCAATTCAAGTTCTATTCTTCTTTTCATAGAGCACTAAGCTTTTTGAACATTTCCTTCGAATTCTGTTTCTAAAGAATGTTCAAGGGACATAATTACAGATCTCACATTGGATGTGGGAAATACAAGTTTGAGCACGTGATAGACTGTAAGAGACCGGATCCTGTGTTTTCTCAGTCAGGAGAGAATGACGCCTCCTCTCCTGCCTGCTTGGTTTTACTTTGGGCAATGATGTGAGAGTGATGCTGACTTTGACTCTGGTCTGAGGAACCAGCCATAAGACTGGATTGTATTTTAATTGTGGGAAATTATGTGATTCTCTTCACCTGATCAGTTTTCTTACAGCATGACGTAACTTATAAAGACTAACTGGGTGATAATTGTTCATTCTGAACTTTCCCTTGAATGTTTCCTTAATAAAACCATGATTAAACAAATATGCACCCAAAGCCTTGACTCTGATCATATTTAGAAATGCTTTTCTTCGGTCAGATTGACTTTGTGGTGTCTGTCACAACAACTTCTAAAAGACCATCTCATGTAGTAAGTCTCAAACTTTGAACAAAGAGAGGGATGTTGTTTAAGTCAGTGGTCTTCAAAATGTAGTTCCAAAATAGCAGCATTAGCATCACCTGAGAACTTGGTAGAAACTCAGCTTCTTGGGTCCCAACTCAGACCTATTGAATTAGAAACTAGGAGTGGCACCCAACAATCTGTGTGATGCTACAAGCCCTCTGACTGATGCTCAAGTTTAAGAATCACTATCATAATTATTAACTATTAATATATCCTTTAAGTACTGCTTCAATATTATTAGGCATATAATGTGGTGAGAAAGGCAGGGGCTCAGGATAGTTGATGGAATCAGTGTTAAGATGGTTAAGTTCTGAGTGCTGTAAAGTTATCTAAATGTATGTGTCCTTCCCATAGAAAACCATATCTTGGAAGATGTGAACAAGTGTGTGATAGCCCTGCAAGAGGGCGATGTGGACACTCTGGATCGGACTGCGGGAGCCATCAGGGGCCGGGCAGCTCGAGTTATACACATCATCAATGCTGAGATGGAGAACTATGAAGCTGGGGTTTATACTGAAAAAGTTCTGGAAGCTACGAAGTTGCTTTCTGAGACAGGTAAGCACAGATATTAGATCTGGCCACAATACTAATACCATAGTTAATTTCCAGATGTGAGTAAACCTGTTTCCTTATTTTCTGTAGTCTTTTATACTTCTAAACTGCATATAATCATGGAAAGGGTGGGATTCTTATGTGTTGTCTGTTTTTTGAGTTTGAATTTGAATAATTTTAAGAGAATGATAATTTTATTGCTTTTCAGGTATATATTTATAGTTTTCATATAATATTTAATTTTCACAAGGACTTTATGAAGTAGGCAAAGAAATTTTTATTATCTCCTATTATGGATGAGAAAATAGAGATTTGAATCAGCTAAGAGACCGGAACAGGTCACAAGGCTAGAAAATAGTGCAGTTGTGATAGGAACTTGTAATCTAGAACTTAAAAACCGTTACTCCTTTCATTGCTTGAGAGGAAGAATTCTGTATAGCCAGTAGGATGCATAAAGGCTCTTGGTAGCATATGGATATAAAGTGCTCAAAGAAAAGGAGGTGGTGGCTGCTGAAAAAGAGTAGGATTTTAGTAGACTTCCTTTCCTTCTAGGAGAGCTTTATATGTCCTTCTTCAGGGCTGTGCCACTGCCCACTGGGGACTCAGTGCTGTGGTGAGACCTGATTATTTATGGGAGCCTGTCAGAGCTCTCAGGTGCATTGGGATAGGAAAAAAAAAAAAAAAAACTTCTACTGAGTTAATAGAACAATACGCAACTTTGAAGAGTGTATCAAAGACTGGCTTTTTAGTAGTTTATGCTCTTAAAGAATATTTTTGTCTTCAGATACTTTCTTAATTTCCTCATGCCTTGCATATTTGTATATATGAAACTCTAGAAGTAGTTTAGGGAAGAAGAGAAGACTAGGATAGAAAAAGAGAGAATTTAAGTCCATGTTGGGTGGGGTTATTAATACATAATGAATTGGGTTGTGTGTATGCACAGAAGGGCTTCTCTCCTCAAACCCCAACGTGGGTCTTCTCGGGCTTGCGTGTGAACTTTGGACGCCACTAGGCATTTTAAAAATAGATACATCTGAAAGGTCAGATATCGCAGTGCTCCAAGTTCTGCAGGATAAGACATGTTGGTAGAAATATATTTCTTTCTACAGGGAAAAGATTATTTATAAAGACTTCTGTAGATATTTGTTAGCCTAGAATAGCAAGAAAAAAACAACTTATAAACATAGGCATTGGTCATTTTTTCTGAAATATAAGCAGAAAAGGAATAGTGTAGTCTAAACATCTGGAGATTATGGCTTTAAGGGATCCTTACAGACTTAGAAATAACAACAATAATAATAAGATATATCTGCATTTTAATTAGCTGAGATTCAGCATGGGTTTTTGTTGGTTGTTGTTGTTGTTGTTCAAGTAGGTTTACCCTTTACATTCAATAGAATGGACACAAAGCAAGCCATACAGTATTTCTTTCTTCACTCGGAAGAGTTAGAAAAAGCATGTTACTCTCCAAATTAAGGACTTTTATTTTTCTTTAACCTTTAAGGAAATCATCTCATGTTTTTGTGGCTCTCAGCTCCTAGCCCATAGCTCTATTCTTTTATTTTTAATTTTTTTTTTATTTCAGGATATTATAGGGGTACAAATGTTTAGGTTATATATATTGCCTTTGCCCCACCTGAGTCAGAGCTTCGAGCATGTCCATCCCCCAGATGGTGCGCACTGTACCCATTAGGTATGTATATACCCAACCCCTCCTCCCCCTCCCATCTGCCTGACACCCAGTGAAAGTTATTACTATATGTGCACTTAAGTGTTGATCAGTTAATACCAATTTGATGGTGAGTGCATATGCTGCTTGTTTTTCCAGTCTTATGAAACTTCACTTAGTAGAATGGGTTCCAGCTCTATCCAGGTTAATACAAAAGATGCAAGATGACCTTTGTTTTTTTGTGGCTAAGTAGAATTCCGTGGTATACATATAACACATTTTATTAATTCACTCATGAATTCTAGTTATCAGCCCTTTATTGGATGTGTAGCATGTGAATATTTTCTCCCATTTTGTAGATGGTCTGTTTGCTCTCGTGATACTTTCCTTGGCTGTGCAGAAACTTTTTAATTAGATCAGATCCCATTTATTTATTTTTGTTGTTGCTGTGATTGCCTTTAGGGTCCTCTTCATAAATTCTTTGCCTAGGCCAATGTCTATAAGAGTTTTTCCAACATTTTCTCCTAGAATTCTTATAGTTTCATGCCTTAGGTTTAAGTCTGTCATACACTGTGAGTTGATTTTTGTGAGAGATGAATGGTGTGGATCCTGTTTCAGTTTTCCACATGGGGCTATCCATTTTTCCCAGCACCATTTATTGGATAAGGATTCTTTTCCTCAGGATATGTTTTTGTCTGCTTTATCAAAGATTAGATGGCTATATGAGGATGGTTTTATATCTAGGTTCTAAGCTCTATTCTATTGGTCTATGTCTCTGTTCTTGTGCCAGTACCATGCTGTTTTAGTTACTATAGCCTTATACTACAGCTAGAAATCTGGTAAATGGATGCCTCCTAATTTGTTCTTTTTGCTTTAGCTTGCTTTTGCTATATGGGATCTTCTTTGGTTCCATATGAAACATGGAATTATTTTTTCTAGATCTGAAAAAAATGATGTTGATATTTTAATAGGGATTGCATTGGATCTGTAGATCACCTCGAGTAGTATAGACATTTTAGCAATGTTGATTCTGCTGGCCAATGAGCATGGTATGGTTCGGCCATGAGACAATGGGAATTGATAAACAAATTCAGCAAAGTCTCAGATTACAAAATCAATGTACAGAAATCAGTAGCATTCCTATACACCAACAATAGTCAAGCTCAGAACCAAATCAAAGACTCAATACCCTTCACAATAGAGATAAAATAAAATATCTATGAATGTATTTATCTAAGGAGGTAAAAGACCTCTGCAGGGATAACTAGGAAACACTGAGAAAGGAAATAGCAGAGGAATGTCAACCTCTGGTGGAAAACCATAGCTTTATTCTTGTACAAAGTATCAGCTCTGTGTCAGAAA